>JAOTQJ010116104.1:0-10818 GCA_025642045.1 Solanum sejunctum
TATTTGTTATTGATATCGAAGTGATACTTAATTGTTGTGATTTGGTTGACTGATATATTGTTGTGATTGGTCTGCAACGCCAAGAACATGGAATCCGTTTATAATCTTGAACTTGAACTCTCAAAGTGATGCCTTTAATAGAAAAGGCTTGATGAAACATTGATAATGAAGTGAGAAGTAATGATAAAGAATAATAAATTATAAATATTAGATTTTGTGTCATGTTTCGATATAAATATTGGATCGGATATCACATTCTGACACAAATATTAGATCCGGTGTCACGTTTCGACACATATATTGGATCGGGTATTACGTTCCAACACAAATATTGGATCAGGTGTCACATTCTGACACATATATTGGATCGGGTGTCACATTCCAACACAAATATTGGATCGAGTGCCACGTTCTGGCACGATAATAATAAAGGAAAATATATCAAAATAACTTAATATACTCAATGTCAAAAATCCTATCTCCCAAAAGAAGTGTGATATGGAGGACTGAGTCCTCAAGTTTGTTATTGATATCGTTGATTGGTTATGTACTTGTTCTTACTATTGCTACCTGTTAAGTTATGGATTATCCCTTGCTAAGTATTTTATGCAGGTTGTGGTTGTGGGGTTTTTGGTTAGAGTGTTAGGGGTACCGGTATTCTATATTACTTAAACTTGTGTTTATTAGTTCACTTGCGGAGTACCGTGTATTTGGTACTCTCTCCCTTTGCTACAATAATTTTATAGGTTACGAGCCTGGATTGTCGTGATACTGACTACTCTCCCCTATTTGAGGCTCCCTGTGGAGATTACGAGTGGTAGTTATTTGCCATCCCAGCTGACTTCTTACTCTCATTTATGATTTTGTTCTATTCGAGACACAACACCATTTTATTTTGCATTTCTTTTTATTTCTACTGTAATACATTAGAAGCTTGTGCATGTGACAACTAGATTTCGGGGGATTTTCACTAAGTTGAACTTTCATTTTTATTTTAAATTCCACATTTTTAATGTTATAGTTGGGTTGTAGGATGACATGCCTTGATGGGATAAGACAAGTGCCATCACACACCCATTTTTGGGTCATGACAATGTCATAGGCAGAAGAGTAAATAAATTGACCATCGCTGGTAAGACCCAAAGTTCTTTTATCATCCTTGTTAGTATAAATGTTCATTGGGTGGTGAAGGATGACATGATTAAGGTCCTTTGGAAGAGCTAAAGAAAGCTTTTCAAGGTGCCAACTGCTATTTTGGAATAGATCAGCAATGGTGAAGTTTTCCTTTAAGTCTTGTAGAAGGCCTAGAATGTAGGATCTTATGGAAGTGAAGGTGTTGAGCCAGATCTTATGGAAAAAGCTAACAGTAGTACCCTTTGAAACCGTCCACCTACTAACATGCGCAAAATCATTCCAACCATTTTGGATATTTTTCCAGATACTTGAAATAGTGTGGGTAGGAGGGCCAGCGCAGGGTTTATGAGGTGCTTATTGGATAGCACTTTGGCCCAAAGTGCATTGGGATAGTGAAGAAGTCTCCAGGTTAAGCCACTTAGAATGGTTCTACTCTTAGTGCCACTCTTGTGGATGTCCAAACCGCAATGAGATTTATTTTTTGTTACGGTATCCCAATTGACAAGATGCATCTTCCTTTTTTAGTAGTAGAACCCTAAGTGAAATATCTTATGACATTGTCAATGGTTGTGGTAATTTTCGTAGGGACTCTTATGTATCTCATAACATGGGAGGGGATGCTTTCCATAGAGGATTTTGTATGCACAAGTCTGCCAGCTTTGTTGAGATTCTTCGTTTTCCAGCCAAAATTTTTTTTTCTCATGTTGTCAATTATGAATTGGAAGTCCCTGTTAGTGGTTCTCTTATGGAACATGGGGAAGCCAAGGTACTTCCCAAAGGAGTTGTGCTCCTTTATCCCTCTCAATTGGGGTTGGAGAATACCCATTCAGCTTGGAATAATACCATCAATAATAAAAACAACAATAACAGCAATAACAACAATCAGATCATTCAAAATAATGATCCCTCTTCAGTTCTAAGTGATGCAATAGCTCCTACTGTTAGTGGATTTAACTATTCAATGGAGGTTAGTTCAAATTATTATTCTTATATAATTGAGTAATCAACTTTATTTGTTTGTTTATAGTTAAATTTTTTTTTCATTATATTATTCACATAAATACTCACTTAAAATATTTTGTCACAATGATCAGGATTTTACCAGTATGGGAAACAATGAATACTTTGCTGAAAAATCATATGATGACGATGGATGGCAATTGGATGATGATTTCCATAATGGAATTTTCGATACAAAAGAGTTTAGAAGTTTGGACTGATCAACTAGTGACAAATAATCTCTTGCTTGTCTAGTTCCATTATCTACTTCTATATTTTGAGTTATGTCACTTATGTTGTTCTTCTATTGTTTATTTTGTATGCCTGATGTCACGCCCTAGAAGGGTATCCTAGATGTGGCCAACACTCAGAGACTATTGCTAGTCCCCAAGCTAATCACTTGGTCTCATCATATTCATTCATTCAACATAACTAACCAATTAGCGAAAGTTTTAAGATAATAAATAGTGGACAATCTAAGTCTCAAAAATTATATTAGAATAAACAGGCTAGTATAAAAGAAACTAGCTCAACATAATCTCTAATCAATAATTTGAGTCTAGTCTATTAAGCCTCTATCACTATCATTTTGTGCTAATGACAGACCCATGGCTACCACAAATAAAAAATAAAGCTAGTCTTATGTCTAACTGCAATAGCCAGATAAAAATAAAATAACGATCCTCTAAAGTAAAGGAGGCTCATCAACTCAGCTAACTATAAAAGATCTTCAATGGAGCGCATGTTGATGATCTCTTATACCTGTCTCCAGATCATGAAATAATGTAGTCTAAATGGATGTCAGTACATGGAATATCCTAGTATGTAAAATGGTTGAATGAAACTGATATAGGCAGAATAATATAGAATAACATCAACTCATAAGATACTCAATTAGAATATAAAATGTCTATCTAAAGCAAGAATAAAGAGTGGATAAATGACTCATCAATACCAATGCAAAATCATCAATCAACTCAACTCATAGTACTATCTGTGTGGGACCTATCTAGGAGTTTCTCTTATCCAACAACAATCACTTATGAGTAAGTGATTGTGTAACATCCAGCTAATATTGCCACAACCATTTTGTACTTGCCAGGATCTAGACAATTAACCAGTCATGTTATGTTGTTTTAGGATAATAAAATGGGGATATGTCTAACTTTAACGGACTTTGTCCTAAAAGTAGGAACCTGTCCGATATTAATGGACTTAGTTCACAAAATAGGGACCTGTCCGACTTTAACAGACTTAGTCTACTCCTATGCTTGGCAACATAGTTATTGAGTTCAAGTTGGACTTAATCTTACTCATTTCGGTGCTTTATACTCCTCCCAAGACTCAATGCTCATAAGACAATCCATCTCATTAACTCAGTTAATCTCATAAAGACTCTCATCATCTCATTAACTCTATCTAAATTGGGCCTTCCAGTCTATCTTCTCAATCATCTCATCGATTCAATTCTTATTCTATAGCTCAATAACTCAGATCAATCATTAAGAGGAAGTCAATTAGACAAATCTCTAGAGTTCAATTATGAATACTCATGGGATCAAACACTATTAACCCATCATCATGGTCATATCACAATCACAATTAATATACTCAAGTCAAGGCTCTAGACTCAATCCATATTTTTATTTAGGTATTCTTGTATAAAATAATATATATGGATTATGCAATCACTCATGAAAAGTATTTATTTAGTGAATCAAGTTTGTGATGATCATCAACATGTGAAAATACATAAAATGTATAAATTTTCAAGAAAATATTTAATGAATATGCATGGAGACTTATTATACTCACAATCTTTCTATTAACATCAATGGGAGCGCATGTAAGAACAATTTCATTGTCACGACCCGTACCTAGGGTCTAGGAGTGACATGGTGAATGGGAACCCAAAAATCCCCAAACAAGACCTAAAGTGTCTAAATTCACATCATTGTTTTGGAAGCATATTAAAACAGTAAACACATAGTTCTAAGGGAAGGAAAAGTAGGACTCACGCTATGGGTATATCATAGGGAAAGAGGTTAACATGGATTCACATAACACGTAAAACATAAAGACTAAGGGGCGAGTAAGTATGACTCACTCTATGAAGAAAATTTGGGATGTAGGATCTTCCATATTTCTACATCAAACATACATACATGTCATAATCCTCATAATGAATCTATAATAGCCATATATCCAGAAGATATCCATAACCATAAGCTCCAAATACAACATATAACATATAAATCTGACAAGAGTTTTCAAGATGTCCAACAATGCCTCTAGATATAAATGGGATGGGGTACAAGACATGTCTCGGGCTTACACTTAATGTAAAAATAAAAATGGGAACAACATAAGGTAGATAGATGGTCGCTTGTCCTTAGAAGATAGGACTCACAATAACAAAATCTCAAATCCGCTTTAGCCATTGAACGGTGGATGAAAGTAATCTTTGGTCCCTACATGGTGAAATCAAAAAAGAGGTAGTCTACTTGTCAAAGGTAAACCATACTTCTCCTTATGGTTCTCCCATTATGAAGAAGGAACCTTCCTTATAGATCTTCCATTTCAGAAAGAATTTTCATATCATTTCTAGTGGGTCATGCCTCAACTAATGGGCTAAGCCTCGTGTCTTTCTAACGGGTCAGGCCTCAACTAACGGGATGATCAATAGATCATTCTAGCCGGTCATGCCTCAACTAATGGGGTGAGCCTCAGATCTCAATACCTATGTTGGCAAATAGTTCAAAGAAAGGGAGAGGGCCCTCAAGGATAGCCCTGACCGCCCTAATCCATCTTTCCTAAGTTAAAACATCCCACAAGAATACTTATATATATACATGCTTTCACAGAGAGATGCAATAGTTATTTCAAATCCTTCAATGTACATTTAGGCTCAAAAGCCAAACACATTCATAATAATTCTTTCTTAGGCTCAAATGCCAAAACATAGTCATAATTCATATTTCTCATGCATCAAAATAGCTCATTCATACATACAAAATGGTGCAAGAACCTATAATACTCAAAGAGCCATAATCATAGCCATTTACGTGATCACATTCTTGTCCTAACCATAAAATCTTATTAAAATCATATACATGAACATAATTGGGCTTAACTTACTTAATATCATTAATAAAAATTCAATGTACATGAATGCATATGCCATGAATAATGTGGGAATAACATGGGTAATTGAGTTTTAATCTAAAATCAATAATATATTATGAAATTGAAGTAAATCCATAATTAAATCCACATTTAAATCATAATATAAATCACCCACGCTTAGATCAAACCTTAAAGGGACTATGTATTATCAAATACTGATAATAATAATGTAATCCAACAATTTTGGTCTTAAATAAACTTAAAATCATCAAATAAGTACAACCCACAGTTTAATTGAATTTATTAAACAATACAATTGAAAACCCAAATTTAAAGTAGCCAAAAGTTCCATGAAATTGAGAAATAAGGTTTTGGGTCTTCTTCGTTAAAAGGAACCAAGAATGAAAACTCACATACCTTAGCTAATAGAGAAGATTCAAGAAGAAATTTTATGAAGAAGAAGACCCTTCTATATGCTCCAAGCTAATCTCCAATGGCTCACTTAAGGGGATACTTTAGATGAGAGAATTTGAATAATTCTAAGTGTAGGAATGAATTTCAATAATACAATTAGACTTTAGGTAATTTGGAGGTCTTATTATAGCGTAGAAAGTCATAAAAGACCCTTAGGATGACTAAATATTATGTAAGGGCCATTAATGACACGGAACTAAAACCCGCATATACCCCTGCACAGACGAGTTCTACGAAATGGGTATAACCTCTTGCTAAGAACTAGGAATAAGGTGAAACCAGATACGTTGGAAAGATAATTAAAAGAGCTCTAATTTGATAGGTAGTGTGCTACCCAGTTCATATGTGCTAAGAGATATGCCTATTTAAAGTTGACCCTTTATCAGTACTTGTGAAAAACTTAGCCAATAGAGTTCCTTTGAACTTGGCTTGACGTAGGAGACCTATGATGGCCTTGAACAACATAAATAATCTTGAATTGAGGGCTTGAATGTGAATTTATCTTGGGCTTGAAGGTTACATAGAGATCCTTCGACTAGAGCTTGAAACGAGGATTCGAGAAGCATTTTAAGTGAACGAAGAAGAAACTAAGTGTTAGAATAAGAACCGATTGTAATGAATGAGTATGAGCTGTTTAAGGGGTCCCATATAGGGGTTACACGACCCATGGAGGAATTCATAAGGTATCACCTTGTTAAAAAACTTTTCCGTAACCAAATTCTTAGCACCACTAAAGCTATACAAAGTCGGCGTCCTTAGATCATCTCCCCCTTGGGAACATTTATCCTCAATTGTTCTATAATAAGGCTTGACTTAGAACATGAACATCCAAAAATGATATACAATGTATATTTCATCAGTTTAGACTCATAAATCCATCAAAACTTATATCAAACACCTTTAAATCATTTAAAATAATTTAAAACTATTTTTTTGCACATATGCATGTAAGGTCATGAAACACAAGAGTGAAAGAACTAGAACCACATGGAATGGGAAGAACCTAATACCTTAGGCTTGAGTAGATTTGAAAAGATAGAGAAATCATCACACCATAGTTGATTCCACCTCCCACGTAGCACTTTTAACATGTTGATTTCTCCAAAGCACCTTAATCGAAGACACATCCTTGTTGCAAAGCCGGTTCAGTCGTCCAGCTAAGATCTCAACCAAAATTTCCTCATAAGATAAGTTCTCCACAACCTCAACACCTTCGAAGGCACAATTGTACTAGGATCACCAATCAATTTCCTTAACATAAACTCATGGAAAAACTAGGTAAATAGAACACAAATTCAGAGGCAAATCCAAATATAGGACACATTCCCAATCTGCCCAACAATCACATAAAGACCTACATATAGGGGACTTAATTTGCCCCTTCTACCAAAACACATTACACCCTTCATAGGAGAAATCTGCATATACATCTATGATCGATGAGAAACAAAAGATCTCTCTGTCTGACATCCGAATAAGACTTTTAATGACTTTGAGCCAACTTCAACCTTTCTCTAATAAATTTCTCTCTTTCCATAGCCTCCAACACTAAATTTGGGCCTATGTAAGTCATTTCATCTAACTCAAACCACCCCACAGGAGATCTACATCTTTTACCATATAAAACCTCAAATGGTGCTATACCAATGCTAGCAAGAAAGCTATTGTTGTAAGCAACTCAACAAGTGGTAGATGATCACCCCAATTTCTTTTGAATTCTAACACACAAGTCCCCAACATGTCCTCCAAGGTTGAATTGTCTTTCCGGCTTGTCCGTCGATTTGAGGATAAAAAATGGTACTTAACCTTAGTACCAAGCTCCTATTTGAATTGATTTCCAAAAATGAGAAGTAAGTTGGATACCATAATTTGATATACTAAAAGTAGGCACACTTCCCAGTCTAATAATCTCCCAAATATATATAACTTGGCATTGTCTTTCTTCGTACCATGCCACTGATACACTTTCCTCAAGTCCCGATACATTTTGGTAGATCCCGAATGAACATAATATTGAGGGTTATAGCATTTACTCATGATCATCTTCCTTAGACCATCAACGTCCGAAACACATAATCAATATTGGTACCGAATTACACCATCTCCTCCTTGGGAGAAAATCTCTATCTCATTTTTGGCAACCAAAACCTTCAAGACAACCAATGGTGGTGTCTAAGTCTTGCCTTCCCTTAACATCCACAACCACAAAGATTTGGCCCCATTCCAAATATGGATACTACTGTCATTGGAGTTGACCAACCTAACACCCAATCTAGCCAAACTGTGAACATCCTTTGCCAACTCTTTCTTCCCTTCATCAACACGAGCCATACTTCACATAGATATTCCACTAAGAGCATGAGCTACAATATTTGCCTTGACGAGATGATATCATACACTCATATCATAACCCTTACAGAGTTCCAACCACCTCCTTTGTCTAAAGTTAAGATCCCTTCGAGTGAACACATATTGCAAACTCTTGTGGTTTGTGAACACTTCAACATGTACCCCATACAAATATTATCTCCAAATCTTCAAGACAAACACCACCACCGCAAACTCAAGTCATGAGTCAAGTAATTATGCTGGTGCACTTCCAATTGCCTAGATTTATAAGATATCACCTTACTATATTTCATACATACACAACACAACCCTATTCGAGAAGCATCACAATACCCTTTAAACCCATCCTAGCCATTTGGTAAAGTCAAAATGGAACCAATGTAAGCCAATCTTTCAATATCTGAAAACTCTTCTCACACTCATCTGACCGTACAAACTTTGCCTTATTTTGAGTCAACTTGGTCAATGGAGATGTAATAGATAAGTAACCTTAGAAAAATCTTACATCATAACTAGCAAACCCAAGAAAACTTCGCATATCCGAAGAAGCAAGCTTGTCAAATAACACACATACTTCACTAACTCCCTGCTTACCTCATCTATAAGATTAGCTTCAACATTTTCCTTGCCTAGATTGTATTATGAGCCCATAGTAACTCTCCCTATTCAGTAGGGATGGATGGAGATAGGAGATCTTACGACATGTTCCATAGCATGATAAGAATCATGAAAAGTGAAAAATTTTCTAAAATGCATTGTAGCCTCCTACCCATAGATATGGCATGCTTCACAACTATGAAGAAGACCCTACTTGACACGACATGTTGTACTCTGAGGACCATTTATAAACCTAGTGTGTTGATACCATCTCTGTCACAACCCAACCCTAGGGCCGTGATTAGTGCTGGTTGGGCACCCAAACATACATCAAACTGAATCTTTATTCACAATAGCTAAGGACTTTTTCGAAATTTAGATAGAGTTTCCTCTATTTTACTGACTAGCCTCACCTGCAAATAGTGAACCCAACAATAACAAATATTACCATATAAATATATATACATATGCGGGCCGACCAGGTCACCGCTGCAGCAAAACCGCCCAATAGATGAATTGCACAAACGAAATTATACCAACATAGTTCCCATACCCACATGTATACACAGACCTCTATACACACAAACTAGATCATAAGATGGGACAGGGCCCAGTCATACCCTTGTATATATATAAATGCAAAGTACAGAAAATAAAAAACATGTATAAACCAACAGACTGCGCCTGAGGCAAGGGAGCACTTCAATGGTAGGCGAGGATCCTAAGAACATGGCCCTCTAACCTGTTCGTATGTACCTGCGGGCATGAACGCAGTCCCTGAAAGGAGGGGGTCAGTATGAAATATGTACCAAGTATATAAAGCAGAATGTCCAAAATGTAAGTGAAAGCAATAATCTGAATGAGAAGATATAGAAGTCAAACCTGCATATAAACATCAAAGTATCATTTATTCAAACATCAAAATAATTCACATCGAACGAGAATGATGGCGACCTCTAAACTCGCGCCATACCATAGCATAACACCAGAAGTTTCAAATCTCCGAAATCTCCAACACAAATCCCCACTGTAACATAGGTGAGCCGAGGAGAACAACGACCAAGCAGTAATGTCATAGGATAGGTGAACCACGGTGACGCACCAAGCTTTCACGTATCATAATGCATAAAGGTCATCATGCCCATTTATGGAGCCGAGGTGACAGTACCATGCGCTCCTTTGAGCCGAGGCGAACTCCGCCCAGCACTCACACATCATGACGCCATCCTAAGCCCATCTCCTTATGTCTCCAAGCTAAGCAAAGCCGGCCCATGGGTAAACCGACCCGCCGTATCCAACCTACTTCAGAATATATATACATATATATGTATAATCATATATACGCACGAAATAACTAGCTCGGGAACCGGTGAACGAGGCCAAGTGGGCACGAACAGAGTCATGAGAATCATATGCACAAAAACTGGTTTCACTTAGCAGTATGCAAAATGTTCACTTTTGAAATTAAGTAGTTATTCTTTTCTGAGATTTTTGCCAAAATTGCTCAAATTCACATTTAGAGGGAATTTCGGAACAAATTGAACTAATAGCTTTCCAACTCTCTAATTGTGGTCAAACAAACACTATTCATGGTTTCAAAACGCAAAAATTTAAGATAAAGTAAATTTGTCATGAGATTGGCCAAAAATGAACATATATTATTTTCAAACCCAATTTGTATAGGAAAGGAACTTTTCAAGTTTACAACGTTGAATGAGCTTACTAGTTCATGCCAAAGGGTAGAAAATCTTTATATTCCGTAATTTCGTTCGCCAACTAGCTCTAACATAAAGTCAATCCAAACTTAGACTTCCGGACGTTCAACTTCTACACAAATACAATAACGCCAACGATTAATATCTATATCGTACCTTAATTCCTAACTTTTTAGTTCTAAATTTATAAAAAATTTCGGTAGCATTTCCCCTTAAAATACACCGCCCCGAGAATTTAATTCAGCTCAAATAGTCAATCAACAACAACAACAACCACCCACAACATCAACAAACCTTTTCTAATACCACCACAACATCAAAACGCCACAAAATGTTATTGCGACATGAATAGCAAAATAGGGCAGCAGTGAATCAAACTCATATCTATCATATTCAAGCCTTCCGATATACTCCAAAAACCATA
>JAOTQJ010116125.1:0-10818 GCA_025642045.1 Solanum sejunctum
CATACGACCCCCCCTCACCCCGCAATGAGCGGGAGCCTTTTGAGGCATTGGGGTATGTTGTTGTTGTTGTTGTTGTTATATATACACCAATTTGGAAATATTTTAAATTAAATAAAATATCAATAATATTTTTTTAAATTATCTTACCTATATTATTTATTTTAACTCATTTTACATGCAGTACATTCCACGTACTAACGCCATTTGGCATTGCATTATTTTATGATGCAGATTCAGTGGACAGAAGACTTCAGTAGGCGAATCATTGAGGTTCAGAGTTTCCTGATTCCAAAGAGTGGTGAGCCCTTCCCCACATTAGGAGGATGTTTCTTTCTTTCATATGTTTAAATTATTTCTTGAATTGTGTTAGCCATGGCCTATCATGGTACCTTCTTAGATCATAAACATAGAGATATGATGGATTGATGTCGGGGTTCTTTTCCCCTTTACTTTTTCATTGAGAACTTTTAATTTTATTTTATGTGATGGATATTAAGACTAGTCTTGTAGCCAGTGGTCTTTATTCCTGACTTAGACGTGATGAGATAGAATAGCCCACAGACTATTGATTTCTAATTTTGATGCCTTTCGCTAATGTATGATTGGATGAGTGTGATGAGCCCAGGCGGCTCACTCGGCGGCTAGCAATAGTATTTGGGTGCTAGCTACGTCCAGGCTACCCTCCTGAGGTGTGACAAACTTGGTATCAGAGCACAGAGTTTGAGTTTCCTAAGAAGTCTATGAAGTTGCGTCAAGTAGAGTCTTATTTATGGGTGTGTTGTTCACCACACTTCACAAGTAGGAGGCTATAATACAGTAGGAAGTATTACCCTTATTCTATGATCTGAGTTTGTGCGATAGAGTTTATTTCTATGAAAATCTTGATCTAGTTCATGCATAACACATTTGCAGAATATGCATCCCAAGTTAATAGCCGCTCAAAGAGATGCCTTAACCCCAGATGGTGAGGTCCCACAGCTGCCCCCTGCACAGCCACAGTCGGCTCCCACTTCAGAGATGGAGTTTAGGGGATCCATTACCATGCTTACTCAAGTAGTGGCCTCCTATAGAAATAGTCAAGGTCCTCAGGCTCCTAACTCTAGCTCATAGGAATCAATGGCTACAACCAGGATTAGGGATTTCTTACGGATAAACCCTGTAGTGTATACAGGGTCAAAGTTGAGGAGGACCCATAGAATTTCATCGATGAGATGTACAAGGTTTTGAGCCAAAGCATGCTAGTGGGGACGAAGGGATTAAGCTTGCCCCTACCAGTTGAAAGATGTTGCAAACGTTAGATACAACCAACAGGAAAATAATAGCAATGAAGATGTTGAGCCTGCGGAGTGGGAGGAGTTTGAAGCTACTTTCCTTGACCATTTTTTTCTCCAAGAATTAAGGGAGGTGAAGTAGGAAGATTTCGTAAACTTAAAGCAAGGAGGGATGACTATTAAAGAGTATAGTATCAACTTTATTAAACTGTCCAGATATGCTCTGGAGATGGTCCAAGACATAAGGGGAAGGATGAGGAAGTTTGTGTCTATATAGGGCAGGCACGTGCATATGGAGTGCAGAGCAACCTAGTTGATCCCAGGCATGGATATCTATAGGATTATGGTGTACGCACAAAATATAGCGGAGGATAAGAAAAGAGTGTAACTACCCCAAAACGTGCCAAAAATGTGTCTCGAGAGTGTCTAGAATCGTAATTTCTATATATCTCAAAATCTGTGCAAGATATCAAAAATCTAACTTCAAATTCTTATTAAGGGGGTTAAATTGAGTGAAAAATAGTTCTAACCTTGATTTTAGAGCATCCTAGTGAATTTTGAAATTACAAAGTTTGACAAAAATAGTGTGAATGTATGTTCGCGGCGCAGTGTTCCAATGCCTTATTCCTGTCCAGTTTTGTTGTTTCGGTCCAAGGCCTTTGGGTCTTAGGCCTAAGACTTCCCATATATGAAAATAACTATAGTTATCCATTTTTCACCCTTATATCATTCTAAATATTCCCTACTACTCATTTAAACACTTAAACTCATATTTCTCTGAAAATCAAGATTCCAAATCTCATCCAGATCTTAAGGTTTTCCTTCAAGCTTCAAGTCTCCATCTCCAATGTTCATCAAGTGCATCTCTAAAGCAAAGGTATATGGGTTTATTTCATGGATTCCTTTCACCCATGATGCCCAAGCTTACTTTTCTTAAAAATTGCATGATTTAAAGTGGATTTACTCATGGGTCTTACTTATTATAAAATTCACTGCACACTATGTTGGGGTTTAAGAAACTGTGACTATTGTACTATGTTTTGGTCGATGAATCTTTAATCAACCTTAAGATTTGATGAAGGATTTTGATGTATATTTCTTGAGGGTACTACCAAGTATCTATTGATGGTTTTACATTGGATTTTCTAGCATGATATCACTCTTGAACTGCATGGTTCTACACTAGCATTACACACTCGCCAAGTGTTTGATAAAATGCCTTTTTAAGGATTTTTTAAGTTTTGATTATCTATTGGTTGAGTTATGATTCCACTGAGTTTATGATGATTATGATATTTCTAGAGATGTGCAAAATCGTGAAAATATTGATGATTTTGTAGGGCTGGATTAAGCCCTTTATTAAGACTATACCATTTGTGAGTCTTTGATGTTGGTGCTAATGAAAGGGTAATGTTGATGATGACTCATTCCTATGATTGAAGTTAGGCTCACCATTTGAAGTCAATGATGTGAAGAGATATTTGTGTCATGTCTCTAGTTTTATTGCAAGTTATTAATATATTATTATTTTATGCATTTCGTGGGATTAGACTTAGAACTGAGTGGACTAAAGGCGAGTCCCCAAATCCTAGAACTATGTGACACTGTAGGTGAAGGGATTAGAGGCGAGTCTCCAAATCTCCAAGAGGTGAGTACCCTAAATATAAGGTCTTGAGGTTAGTACCCGAGTCCAAGAACTAGAGGCGAGTACCCGGTTCACACAAGGCTTAGTGGTTCCACTTAGGCATTAGGAGGTTCACCTTGGCAACTAACTTTCCCCTTTCTTTCAATGTAGGGTTGACATAGGGATACTGAGTTGTGACTCGGTTGGTCTAATTTTATGTCGGCTAAGGTTTCTTCCCACACTATATATTATGAACTATACAAGTTGATTTGGATTATAAGCATGGTTCTACTTCAAACATCATTCATGCATGTCATACTGTTAGTATGTTATTCATTGCTTATGATTATGCATTTTGCCTATGATGCTTATTACTTTTTGCATTACATCCTACATACTTAGTACATTCAAGCGTACTAACGTAAACTCTATACCTATATGATATCTCCAGATAGAAACTAGTGCACAGCTTAATCCGCCTCCTCCTCCACGTGGCTAGTATGATTGTCTCTCAATCTTGTTGGCGAGTCCTTCATTCCGGGGATGTTGCTTATGATCTCTTATTATGTAATAATATTATCTTTTCTTTATTTATGTATTGACTATGAGGGTAACCCCAGTTATGTGTCATTGTCCCCGCTCTTATCTATGTAGTAGAGGTGTTGTTGGACATGTTATATATTTATGCTAGGATTCTTGACTCTTTTTTTTCTTAATCTTTTGATGTGAAAGTTTACCCTTAGTCTGAATTTTCTTATTTATGCTTATCTCTCATTGTCATTTTGATTGCTTCCGCGACCAAGGATGTGCAATCATATGCTATGAGGCTTTTGTGGTGTTCCTTTGAGTTCCTCATTCGCCGGTCACATCTAGGCCCTAAGCTTGGGTCATAACAAAAATGGTATCAGAGCACTAGGTTGTTAGATCCTTAGAGTCCAACACACTGAGTTGATTAGAGTCTTATTCATGGTTATATTGTGCACCATAACTATGAATAGGAGGCTATGAGATATTTTAGGAAATGTTTCTCTTCTTCATGTTCTAAGTCATGCTATAAAGTTGAAGGAAGTTTTTTTTCCTCTAATAATTGTTCTTTGCTATGCTAGATCATGTGTAACATAAGAGAAAGAAGAGCTTGCTCTCCCACAGAACAACCAACTCATGGAGAATTTCGGGAAGCACTTACTATGTTAGTTCAAGTTGTGGCAAATCAAACCAACCAAGGGGCCCAATTCCCTCATGCTCCTACTCTGGCATCTAGAGTGAGGAACTTTATAAGGATGAATCTATCATAATTCTATGGATCTAAGGTAGATAAGGACCCTAAAGAGTTCATTAATGAGGTCTACAAGGTGTTGGCCATCATGGGTATTAGGTCAGAGCAAAAGGCAGAGTTAGCGACTTAACAACTCAAGGGGGTTGCACAAATATGGTTTAATCAATGAAAGGAAAAGAAGGGGGTTTATAATATAGTTCTATGGGAGGAGTTCAATATAGCTTTTCTTAATTTAGGGAAGTTAAATTGGTGGAGTTCATGAACTTGAAACAAGGATCTTTGAGTGTAAGGGAGTATGCCCTCAAGTTCAATCAACATTCAAAGTATGCCCCCCAATTTATGCCCGATCCAAGGTCTAGCATGAGTAAATTTGTGATGGGAGTATGTGACTTAGTGAGTGAAGTGTTTCGGTCTGCTATGTTGATTAGTGATATGGATTCGTCCCGCCTTATGATTTATGCCGAACAACTTGAGGGGGAGAAGCTTAGAAAGAGAAAAGTAAGGGGTCCAAGAGGGCTCGATTTGAAGGTAGCTTCTAAGATCAAGAGTATGGCAATGTTACAAACAAGAGGGTTGCCAAGGATGGGGTATCCAACCCCAAGTATCAAGGTGAAGGTGTTGGTAGGTAAGCTCCTCTTAAATGCGACAAATGTGAAAGATACCCCGGGAGATTGTTTAGCCAGTTCAGGTATGTTTTTTGGATGTGGTAAAATAGATTATAAGATTAGGTATTATTCATGGCTCCTTAAAGATCATAAGGATGGTCGTTGATGTTCTCAATCATACCCCTCTAGGGGTCACTAGACATGGCTTGGTGCTTCACAGATAAGTTAAAGGTTTTGATTTTGATGGATACTGGTTCCACTATACCTTGCCTTGTTCCTTTTTTGGGGTTGCTTATAGGCTTATTGTGTGCCTCGAGTTGTTATGTGAACTTTTGGTGTCTACCACTTGTTGAGTATATTGTTGCTAAGAATATTCATAGGTGTTGTTCTGTGTTCATCTTGCCTTAGGTCTTGCCTTGTGACTTATTGGAGTTGATGTGATAGAATTAATGTCATGCTTGGGGGTAGATTAGTTTCATGAATATTATGTCCCCATGGATAGTAGAACCCATAGAGTTAGAATCCGACTCCCTATGAACCCATCTTTGAGTGGGAGGTTATCTAGTGGTAGCAACAAAGGTAGGTCCATTCTTTTCTTAAGGTCCAATTGATCTCTAAGGGTTGTCCCATGTTCTTATTGCATAGGGTCTTGTCTTGTTATTTTGATTAAACTTAGTTTATTGGATAGGAGGTTTTGAGGTGGTTTGGCTACTTGCATATGTGTTTCCAATAAGTGTAGAACCCATGAGGTTATAATATGATGGTTAAGGATAGTCGACTTATTTGGTCAACTACAATCATTTAGTCACTTCTTTAAGCTTGATCTTTGTTTCGAGTTTTATCTCTAAGTGAGTATAAGGCTAGGTGATATTCCTAAGGGTCTTTCTAGACTAGGGGAACATTTGAGTATTGTTGGAGTTGTTAGTTGACTTATGCATCAGCTATATTTATGGGTTTCATGAATAGGGTCTTAAAACCCTACCTTGGCTTATTGGAGGTGGCCTCTAGTGGTGAAGCATTGATTTATTTAGAGCTTGTGAATTATTTGGGGTTAGTGTTGTAAGTCTTTAGGATGAGAGGTTGTTTGCTAATAATGATAGGTGTGGAGGAAGGATAACAAGAAGGTGGTTAGAATATTTATGGATCATGACATGAGTGTGCATCATTTTCTCGATTAAGGCTAATGTTTTGGTCGGTGCTACAAATAGCCTAGCATGTGTTGATGATGGTGGTAAGAAGTGACTTGAGGGGTCCATCGTTTGGCTAGACTGTGAATTATGTAGCATTCTTGTTGGTTCCAAATCTTCTTTGGTTAGAAGGTCTAGTTTAACCAAAGCCTTGATTCCACCTTATTAGAGTTGGAGATGTTGGGTGAAAGAGGGTAAGGTGGAGGTATCTCCCAAGGGGGAGATAGTGGTTTATGGTACCAAGTGGGCTATATATGATTAAGGTTGACAAATGAGTTTAGGATTGTAAGTCATTATAGAGTGTGGAGGAGGATTGGTAAGGTTGCTTAAAGATTGGAAATTCTTAGTGTTATGGTTATGGGTTGTCCGATTCTTCATGTTTTTAGGTTGGGAGATGTGTTGGTGACTCTAGTGCCATAGACCCCTTTTGAGGTTGTGGGTGTTGTGGGGGATACATTGGCTTAGAATAAGGTCCCAGTGGAGGTATTTGATGGAAGGGATGAAGGAGTTTATAGATGAGGACGTAGTGTTCGTCAAGGCCCATTGGAAGAATCACCAAGTCGATAGTGCCTCCCGGGGAGCCAGAGCAAGCATGGGGAAGTGATATCCATACCTCTTTCATTCTATTTAAGCATATGATATCATGTCCAAACCCTTATGTGATTTCATGTCTCATGTTCCAACTCCTAAGTCATTTGCATGCATTCATGTTTACACTGAAAGGGTACATGGTGATTTTACACTTATGTTGAGATTTTTAAAATGGTGTTTTAAGAGGGTTGTTGCATTCTTATTAGTGCTGATCTCTTTATGATTACTCTTCTCTCATACATTTCTTTGACATTCGAGGAGAATATTCCCCCAGGGGAAGATATTGCAATGACCCCATAAAGTACCTAAAAATGTGCCTCGAAAGTTCTTAGAATCGTAATTTCTATATATCTCAAAATTCATACACAATATCAAAAATTTGACTTGATATTCTTGTTCAAGGGGTTAAATTGAGTGGGTAATGGGTCTAACCCGATTTTAGAGGAACCGTAGCGAATTTTGAAATTTCAAAGTTTGACAAAAATAGTGTCTCTACGCATTTGTGGCGCAACGCGCCAGTGCCTTATTTCTGTCTAGTTTTGTTGTTCCGATCCAAGGCCTTTGGGGTCTTGGGCCTAAGACTTCCCATACGTTAAAATACCTATACTTAGCCATTTTTCACCCTCATATCATTCTAAACATTTTCCAATACTCACTAAAACACTTAGACTCATATTTCTATCCAAATCAAGCTTCCAAATCTCATCTGGTTCTTAAGGTTTTCCATAAAACTTCAAGTTTCCATCTCCAATCTTTATCAAGTTCATCTCCAAAGCTAAGGTATGTGGGTTTCTTTCATGTGTTCCTTTTACCCATGATGCCCAAGCTTCCTTTTCTCAAAAATTGCATGATTTAAAGTGAATTTACTCATGGGTCTTATTATGAAATTCACTTCACACTATGTTGGAATTTTTTAAATTCTGATTGTTTTACTATGTTTTGGGCTATGAATCTTTAATCTATTTTAAGATTTTATGAAGGGTTTTTATGTATATTTATTGAGGGTGCTACGAAGTATCTATTGATGGTTTTACATTGGATTTTCTAGCATTATAGTACTCTTGAATTGCATGGTTTTACACTAGCATTACACACCCGCCAAGTTTTTGATAAAATGCCTTTTTAAGGATTCTTTATGTTTTGATGATCTATTGGTTGAGTTATGATTCAAGTAACTCTATGATGATTATGAGCTTTCTAGATATGTTTAAATCATGAAAATGTTGATGATGTTGTAGGGACAGATTAAGCTCTTTCTTAAGACTATACCTCTTGTGAGCCTTTGATGTTGGTATTAATGAAAGGGTAATGTTGATGATGACCCATTCCTCTGATTGAAGTTACGCTCAGCATTTGAGGTCAATGATGTTAAGAGCTACTCATGTTATGTCTCTATGTTTATTGCAAGATATTAAAGTATGATTATTTTATATATTCCGTGTGATTAGACTTAGCACCAAGTAGACTAGATGTGAGTACCCAAGTCCTACAACTACATGCCACCATAGGTGAAGAGATTAGAGATAAGTCCCTAAATCTCTAAGAGACGAGTACCTTAAATATGAGGGCTTGAGGTGAGTACCCAAGTCCAAGAACTAGAGGCGAGTATTGGTTCACACAAGGCTTAGTGCATCCACTTTGGCACTAGGAGGTTACCTTTGGCATATAACGTCCCCCTTTCTTCTAGTGTAGGGTTAACATCGGGATCCCAAGTTGTAGACCATTTGGACTTATTTTATGCCGGTTGAGGTTTCTTCCCACACTATGTATTATGAACTATATAAGTTGATTTGGTTTGTAAGCGTGGATCTATTTAAAAAATCATTAATACATCTCATATTGTTAGTATGGTATTCATTGCTTATGATTATGCATTTTGCCTATGATGCCTATCACTTGTTGCATTGCATCCTACATATTTAGTACATTCAAAGTTACTAACACATACTCTATGCCTATATGATATCATCATGTAGGAACCGGTGTACCGCTTGATCATCATCATCCTCCACGTGTCTAGTATGATTGTCTCTCAAGCTTATTGGTGAGTCATCCAGTTTGAGGATGATGTTTATGATCTCTTACTATGTACTAAGATTTCTTTCATTTATTTATGTATTGACTATAAGAGTGAGCCTAATTGTTTGTTGTTACCACCCATCTTATCTATGTAGTAGAGGTGTTGTTGGACATGTTATGTATCTATTCTAGGAGTCTTGTCTCTCTTTTTACTAATGTTATGACATGGAAGTTTACCCTTAGTCCCAATTCCCATGTTTATGCTTATCTCTCATTGTCATTATAATTGCTTCCGTGACCAAAGATGTGTACTGATATGCTATGAGGCTTGTTTGGAGTTCCTTCAGTTCCTAATTTGTCGTTCACGTCTAGACCTTAGGCTTAGGTCGTGACAAAGAGATAGAGAAGAGCAGATGAATAGGAAAGAGAAATTAGTAGGGCATGAGTCTAATAAGCTAAGACAGAATAAGGGTGATAAGTCTTACTTTTAGAAAAGATCATCTCATCATGCACCCTCTATGGAAAGTGCGTCCATCCAACAAACCAGGTATGATAAGAAGTCTTATGGTTATCAGAATTTCAGACCCCAGGGTTCTCAGTCCCAAGCTAGGATGACCTAAGGTACAAAGGGAAAGCCACATTGTGACAAGTATGGTAAACTCCATCTAGGCGAGTGTCATATGGGCAAAGATGTTTGCTGCTCTTGTGGACAGACTGGTCACTTTTGAAATAAGTGTCCGATGAGGAGGTGAGGTGAAGGGAGCAACAGAGTGCAGTCCTCTGTAGCACCCCCAGGGGCAGTCAACAGAGGGGTACTACTATAGGCATGGGAGGCAGGACAAACCATCTTTATGCCATAGGTAATTGTCAGGATCCGAAGGCAACACGGGAGTTTATGATGGTAATGCTTTGAGTATTTACTTTTGAAGATTATGCATTGCTTGACCTGGATCCCACTCTCTCTTTTGTAACCCCTGATGTGGCTAGTAAATTTTGGATTATTCCAGAGTGTTTGCTTAAACCCTTTGTTGTTTCCAACCCTACTGGTGAGTCTATGTTAGCTGAGAAGGTCTACAGGGATTGTTTAGTATCCTTTTATCATAGAGATACCTTGGATAACTTGGTAGAATTAGAGATGGTTGATTTTTATGTGATCCTTCACATAGATTGGCTTTACGCCTCTCATGCCTCGATAGATTGTAGGACCTGAATTGTTAAGTTTCACTTTCCTAGTGAACCTATTTTAGAATAGAAGGGGAGTTCTGTTGCACCTAAGAGAAAGTTTATCTCTTGTCTTGGAGCCAAAAAGTTGATCTGCATAGGTTGTATTTACCACCTCATGTGAGTTATGTCTAATAAGGTTGAGTCTCCTACTCGAGAGTCAGTCTTGATTATGAATGAGTTTCCTTAAGTATTTCTTGATGATCTACCAGGAGTTCCTCCTAATAGGAAGATTAAATTTGGGATTGATGTTCTCTACCCAGCCTATCTTGATTCCACCTTACTGAATGGCCCCCATTGAATTGAAAAAATTGAAAGAGCAATTAAAAGTCTTGCTAGAGAAAGGTTTCATAAGACATAGTGTTTCTAGTTGGGGTGGTCCTATTCTATTCATGTGTAAGAAAGATAGGTCTCTTATAATGTCTGTAGACAACTAAATAAGGTCACAATAAAGAATAAGTATCCTCTCCCTAAGATAGATGATCTATTTGACCAACTTTAGGGAGCCTCTTGCTTCTCCAAGATAGACCTTAGATCGGGTTACCATCAGTTGAAAGTAAGGGAATGTAATATTCCTAAGATAGCCTTCAGGATATGGTATGATTGCTTTGAGTTCTTAGTCACATCCTTTGGGTTAACTAATGAACCTGTAGCATTCATAGACTTGATGAACAGAGTATTCAAACTGTATCTTGATATATTTATGATTGTATTTATTGATGATATCCTGGTATATTCTTCTTTTTCTATCAATCTCGGATGGAGTCAAAGATTGACTATTTTTTGGCTTTAGAGTATGATGAAATAAAGCAAAATGGCTCCTTAAACTGTCTGCGCTTCTTTCATTTGTGAAATAGCAGTTTGTCAATGCAACTTTCGACGCTCCTCATCGGGCATCTGGAAACAGTCGCTTTATGTTTTTAAACATAGGGGTTAGGCTGCGTACATCTGACCCCCCCTCATCCCGCAATAAACGGGAGCCTTTTGAGGCATTGGGGTATGTTGATGATGATGATGATCCTAG
>JAOTQJ010116166.1:0-10817 GCA_025642045.1 Solanum sejunctum
CTTCCACTCTTGACCTGATAATGACACCCATTAATGGTATATTATTTCAGCATTTTATCCTCCAAAATTGGGCTCAACTGTGTCTCAAATATGATGGACTTATGCTGCCAATTTCCAGCTTTCTTCTTAGTTAGGTTTTGGGTCCAAAAGGCCAAGTTGTTTCTAGTGTAATTGTTGGACGTTTTTAAATTCTGTTTGGGCTGAAAATAAGGTCCATTCATGATGATTAAGCATGGGTCAAAATTACATCCTTAACACAGAATTTATTCATAATCAAACTTGAACAAATTCGGCATCGAGTCTCGTCTCCGCTTAGCTATCAATTTTAACTAAGAATGTAGGTGACTAACCTACGAGATTGTTAAGTCATACAATGACCTCAATCCTTTTACTTAGTATAGGAATAATATATCCTTAATTTAACACTAACACATATATACCCTCAACCCTCTTAAGCATTTAGAATCACATATTGCCCGTTAAGACGAGATTCAAGCACTTTCAAGAATTGACGCTAATTTGACCAAACAATAACATGATTCATTTATATAGCATTAGTAATGAAAAATGTGGGGTGTTACAAGTCATGACTAATAGAGTCTTGTTTATGCATGTGTTGTGCACCACACTTCATAAGTAGGAGGCTATAGGACATTACGAAGTGTTACCCTCCTTCTATGATCTGAGTTCGTGCTATAGAGTTAACTTGTGAAATTCTGTTTTTAACTCGTGCACTTTACGCTAACAAAAAATGCCGCCTAAGAGGATAGCTACCCAAAGAGATGCCCCAGCTCCCGCCGCTAAGAATACCCAACCAGAGGCTCCGGTACAGACTGAGACAAGGAGATAGGGATGCCCTGCTAGGATAGCTTAGGTCCCTCAAACGCCCACTGCTCAGCCCCAGCCAACTCACACTACTGAGGTAGAATTCAGGGGAGCCATCACTATCTAACTCAGTTAGTGGCCTCCCAGGGAAGTAGCCGTGGTTCTCAGGCTCCTGGTTCTAGCTCATAGGAGCCCTCAGCTGCAACCTGGTTCAGGGACTTTTTGAGGATGAACCAGCCAGTTATACGGGGTTGAAGGTGGAGAAGGAACCACGGAATTTCATTGATGAGATGTACAAAGTCCTAAGGGCCATGCATACGACTGAGATTGAGGGAGTTGAGCTTGCGTCCTACCAGCTAAAGGACGTGTGGTACACTCAATGGGAGGGGAGTAGAGGGGAGGATGTGGAGCCTATAGCGTGGGATGAGTTTGATGCCTCCTTCCTTGACACTTCTTTCCTTAGGAGTTGAGAGAGACGAAGGTGGATGAGTTCGTGAGTCTGAAATAGGGAGGGATGACTGTGAAGGAGTACTGCCTTAAGTTCACCAAATTGTTAAGATATGCTATGGAGATAGTGAAAGATATAAGGCAGAAGATGATGAGATTTGTGTCTGGCTTGGCTAGACATATGCAGAGAAAATGTAAGGCTGCTTTACTAATTCCTGGCATGGACGTCTCCAGACTTGTGGTATATGCCCAATAGATGGAGGAAGATTAGAGGAGGGATAGAGAGGAGCACTTGAGCAGAAAGGTGAAGTCACCAGGACATGAATCTAACCTGCAGAGATAGAACAAAGGCGACAAATCTTATTACCAAAAGAGATTATCACATCTCACATTATTTACAACCAGTATGCCCGCACAACCAACTAGATATGATCAGAAATCTCAGGGTCATCAGAATTTGATGATCCCAGGCACCCAATCTCATGCCAGTGTGACTCAGGGTATACAGGAAAAGCAACCTTGTAGCAAGTGTGGTAAGCTTCATCTGGGTGAGTACTGTGTTGGCAAGGATGTATGTTAAAATTCAGAGTAGGCTGGTCATTTCAACTACGAGTGTCCGAAGAGGAGGCGAGGTGAGGGGAACAGTAGAGATCAGTCTTCGATAGCCTCTCTAGCAGGTAATCAGCAGCGGGGTACTACTACTACAGGCATAGGAGGCGGGTCGAACCGCCTTTATGCTATGGGTAACCGACAAGAGCAGGAGGTTGTAGCAGATGTTGTTACGGGTATGCTTCATGTCTGTACTTATGATTGTTTTGCCTTGATTGATTTGGGTGCCACTTTATCTTTTGTAATTCCTTATGTGGATAGAAAGTCTAGTATCATTCCGGAGTGTTTGCATGAAACCCTTTTCTATCTCTACTCCTACTGGTGAATTTATCTTAGCTAAGAGAGTCTACAAGGACTATGTAATGTCTATTTATTATAGAGACACTTTCGCTGATTTGGTAGAGTTAGAGATGGTTGATTTCGATGTAATAATAGGCATGGATTGGCTTCATGCTTGTTATGCTTCTGTTGACTGTAGAGCCCGGATTGTCAAATTCCAATTTTCTAATGATCCTGTATTAGAGTGGAAAGGAAGTTTTGTTGCCCCTAAGGGCAAATTCATATCCTGTCTTAGAGCTAGGAAGTTGATATCCAAGGGTTGCATTTACCACCTCGTGCGAGTGAAGTTTGATGATGTTGAGTCTCTTACTCTTGAGTCAGTCCCGATATTGAATGAGTTTGTCAAGATCTTTCCTGATGACCTTCTCAGAGTCCCTCCTGATAGGGAGATTAACTTTAGGATTGATATTCTCTCTGAGACCAAACCTATCTCAATTCCTTCCTGTAGAATGGCTTCCGCAGAATTGAAAGAATTGACTGAGCAATTGAAAGACTTGTTAGAAAAAGGTTTTATAAGGCCTAGTGTCTTACCTTGGGGTGCTCCTGTCCTATTCGTGCATAAGAGAGATGGGAATTTGAGGATGTGTCTAGACTACTGCCAGTTGAACAAGGTGACCATAAAGAATAAGTTTCCTCTTCCTAGGCTAGATGATCTCTTTGACCAGCTTCAGAGTGATACTTGTTTCTCCAAGATAGATCTCAGATCGGGTTACCATCAGTTAAAAGTGAGGGAAGGTGACATTCCTAAGATAGCCTTTAGGACACGGTATGTCCATTTTGAGTTCTTGGTCATGTCCTTCAGGTTGAGAAATGCACTCGCAACTTTCATGGACTTGATGAACAAGGTATTCAGGCTGTATCTTGATATATTCGTGATTATGTTTATTGATTACATCCTAGTGTATTCGAGGAATGAAGAAGAGTATGTTAATCACCTTAGAGTGGTCTTGCAAACACTCAAAAATCATAAGTTGTATGCAAAATTCTCCTAGTGTGAGTTTTGGCTCAAATCAGTGTCTTTCTTGGGTCATGTTATTTCTAGAGATGGTATTCGGGTTGATACTCAAAAGATTGAGGCAGTCAAAAACTCTACAAGACCCACCTTTCCCATAGAAATAAGAAGATTCTTGGGTTTGGCCGGGTATTACCGCTGATTTATATAGGGCTTGTCTTCTTTATCAGTCTCTTTGACAAAACTGACTCAGAAGAAGGCTAGGTTTCAGTGGTCTGAGGCATGTGAAAGGAGTTTACAGGAGTTAAAGACTAGGTTGACTATAGCACCAGTGTTAACCTTGCTGGATGGGATGGGTGACTTTGTGATATATTATGATGCATCCAGAGTTGGATTGGGTTGTGTACTTATCCAGAGTAGGAAGGTGATAGCTTATGCTTCTAGGCAGCTTAAGGTCTATGAGAAGAATTATCCGACCCATGATATAGAGTTGGAAATTGTGGTATATGCACTTAAGATATGGTGTCACTATCTGTATGGAGTGCATATGGATGTGTTCACGGACCACAAAAGCTTGAAGTACATGTTCAGTCAGAAAGAGCTTAACTTGCGACAGAGGAGGTGGCTAGAGTTGCTCAAGGATTACGATATGAGCATTCTATACCACCCAGGTAAGGATAACATTGTTGTTGATGCTCTTATCAGGATGTTGATAGGTAGCACTGCCCATATGGAGAAGGGGAAGAGAGAGCTAGCCAAAGAGGTACATAGATTGGCTCGATTAGAAGTACAATTTGAGGAGAACAACGAAGGTGGGGTCAATGTTCAGAATGGGTATGTCTCATCCTTAGTGTCAGCAATGAAGGAAAAGAAAGACCAAAACCCTGTCTAACTCTAATTGAAAGAAGCAGTTCATAAGCAAAAGGTGTTGGTCTTCTCCAAAGGGGGAGATGGTGTATTGAGATACCAAGGGAGATTGTGTGTGCCTGATTTTGATGGGATTCAAGATAGAATCATGGCCAAAGCTCATAGTATAAGGTATTTTATTCATCTTGGCTCCACCAAGATGTACCACAACTTAAGAGAAGTCTATTGGTGGAATGGGATGAAGAAAGACATAGTGGAGTTCGTTTTTAAGTGTCCCAATTGCCAACAGGTTAAGGTTGAACATCAGAAACCTAGTGGGTTAGCTCAGAACTTTGAGATTCCGGAGTGGAAATGGGAGGTGATGAACATGAATTTCATTACCGGCTTAGCAAGATCCAAAAAGCAGCATGATTTAATATGGGTGATTATAGACAGCATGACTAAATCAGCCTATTTTTTGGCAGTGAAGATAACTTACACTATTGAGGAGTATGCCGGATGGTATATTCGTGAGATTGTGAGGCTGCATGGGGTTCCCTTGTTCATCATCTCGGATAGAGGAGCTCAATTCACCTCTCAATTTTGTAGATCTTTCCAAAGGGGATTAGGTACGAAGGTAAATTTGAGTACCGCTTTACACCCTCAGATAGACGGGCAGGCAGAGCGCACTATTCAGACCATGATGAGGGCATGTGTTATTGATTTCAAGGGAAATTGGTATGATCATCTACTATTGATTAAGTTCGCATACAATAATAGCTATCATGCCACTATCCAGATGGCCCCGTATGAGGTATTATACAGGAGGAGATGTAAATCACCAATTGGATAGCTCGAGGTGGGTGAGGCTAAGTTGATTAGGCTTGACCTTGTACACTAGTCTATGGAGAAGGTGAAAATTATCCGGGAAAGATTGAAGACAACCCAAAGTCGCAAGAAATCACATACTGACATGACAAGAAGAGATTTGGAGTTTCAGGTAAATGGTTGGGTGTACTTAAAGGTGTCCATGAAGGGGGTCAAGAGATTTGGCAAGAAGGGGAAGATGAGTCGCTGTTACATTGGGCTGTAGTAAATTATAAGAAGATTGGGAATGTTGCCTACGAGTTAGACTTGCCTTCCCAGCTAGATGGAGTTCACTCGGTGTTCCACGTATCTATGTTAAAGAAGTTTTTGGGGGATCCAGCCTAGCAATTCTGATGGAGAGTAAGGGTGTGAAAGACAACTTAGATAGGAGGAAGTTCCAGTCCAGTTTCTTAACCGACAGGTTCGTAGGCTGAGGAACAAAGAGATAGCCTCCGTTAAAGTTCTATGAAGGAATCAATTTATTGAGAAAACTACATGGGAAGCCGAGAAAGCGATGAAACTCAAATACCTACATCTATTCGTGCCAAGTGATGATGACGTCGAAGGTAAACATTCTTATCCTTACCAATTCGAAATATTCTTTTCCATTAAGTGATGCCTTGTGTTATTTCATTCCCGAGTCTAAGAAGATAGATAGATAATGGATAGTGAGAGTTCGAGTGTTCTCGAGTGAGGAATAGGATGAGTCCTGAGGTCATTGAGTCCCCGTTCGACCTTTACTCATCATTCGAGGATGAATGATTCCAAGGGGAAGATGATGTACATACTGTGAAATTACTAAAATGTCCCTAAACTTTATCATGTGCACACCGTAACTTCCTAAGGTCTGATAAAAAATCTGAGATCAGATTTGCTATTATGCAAAAAAAGTAAGTCAAAAAATGGTCTTGACTTGGCTTTAACGTGAAAAAAATGTGAATTATTTTTTTAAAGTGAGATTAAAATAGTGAGGTTTTCACGCCCCTTTTGCGATGCGGAGAGGACGAAGAACCACACTTTGTGTTTTTCAAAAATTTGATGAAAATTAAAATTTCACGAAAAAGTGTGAAATTACACTAGTGCGCATCGCACACTAGTGCAGGAGGAAATTGTTTTTTTATTTTAATTCGAAAAGGGCAATTTCATCCTTCCCGGTTTATTTTTACACCCCAGGTCGGTTTTTGAACATAATTTCATACAAAAGGGTTTTAAACCCAAAATCATCCTAAGTCTATTAATTTTTACGCTAAGTCTAAGAGAGAAAAGAGAGAAGAGGAAGGGCTTCAGAGGAGGATTTAAGGTTCTCCAAAGATTCGTCATTCCTAGGTATGTAAAGAGCTACTCAAAAACATGAGACTGATCTTTCATGTGCCAATGTAGAGTTAAGATAGCAAATTCATATCTAGGAGCTTTGATGTATGAATTCTTAAAGGTTCTTGAGTAATTACCTTGAGTTCTTGAGTGACTACTTTAAATTCTTGGATAACTATTTTAAATTCTTGTATACTAGCTTGAATTCATATTTTAAATCTGTAAACAATAATTTTATATCATGAACTGATGATCATCATGTTTAAAGCTTACTATATTTTTACCTTATTATATGATTGTGACTTGATCCTTAAAATTTTCTCTCTATAGTGAAATAATGAATTTAAGGGATGTCTAGAGCCTTGAATGTCTGAGAATGATGTCTAATTGAGTTTGAGTCCTGAATCAAGTGTGTGGATGACTGGTATAGCTGAAACTATTGTTGATAGAGTAGAATGGGTATAACTCGCTTCGATTGGATAGAAAATCTTGCCCGTAGAGGTTGGTTAATGAGGTTTCTTGAGGGGTTGACAGATTTATGAGTATGTTGAGTCCTGGGAGGAGTATTAGCACCAAAATGGGTAAGAGTGAGTCCCACGCGAACCTATTAACTATATAGTCAGCGTAGGAGAGGATTGAACCGTGAAAGCGAATGTTTCCTTTGTCCCAAAGGGGACTTGACAAACTATTGGATCCACTGATAGACTCGTCTTTTACCCCTGCAAGGTATTGAACGGATGTGGCAATGACATCTCTTTGTTATATCACTACCGGCTCATAAGTAGTGATTGTCAGTTATGGAAACTCCCAGATAGGTGTTATGATGATAGAATTTCGATATGATGTGATCGCTTGATGTTTGATAGATAGTGAAGTGATAGAGTCTGGTCCTGTAATTGAGGTAAGGGTGATTGATTGATGAGGGATTGTATATTGTTTCTTTTTTACTTTAGCCCATTTTATATATAGTACATTCCACGTACTAATGCCCCTCTGGCGTTGCATCATTTTATGATGCAGATTCGATAGATCGAGGATTTCAGCAGTCCGATCATTGAGGTTTAGAACTATTCATTCCTGACCGTGGTGAGCCCTCCCTAGCATTCGGAGGATATTCATTTTTATGATTGGACAGTCTTTTACTCAATATTTGATAGCCATGGTCTGTTATGGTACCGTCTTAGACTATAGTATAGTGGCTTCATAGATGTAGATGTTGATGTTGATGTCGATGTCGAGGGTTCTTTTACCTCATACTTCATTTCTTTACATTGAGACATTTTATCATTTATTCTATTTCCGTATGATAGACTGATATTGATAGTATGAGCCCACTGATAGGATAGAAATTATTATCATTATACTATTTCCTTCCGCTAATTAATGAATCGAACAATGGCAATGAGACTAAGTGGTCTGCTTGGGGACTAGCAATAGTCTTCGAGTGTCAGTCACGTCTAGCGTACCCTCCCGGGGCATGACAATAAAAATATTTCAATTTCAACTTTTATTCATCAATCATTCAACAATCAACAATTCGGCTTGAATCTTCTTATTTTACGTTTTTCCCGAACTTCAGTTTGATTCTCAGGTTTATTTATATTAATCACTTTCTTTTGTCTCATGTTCTTTTCCCTTCATAGTTGTTTGTCAGCTTAACTTGATTCATTCAAATTATATTATGGTCTCAAATCAGTTAGTTGAGTCTAATAAATTTTCGTTATTTAAATATTTCTTTTATTTTATAACTAACATCTCCGTTTATTCACAAGTTTCATTTATTCAGGTAAATAATATCTCAAGTAAGGTAATACCTTAAAAAGATACGATTGTTTTTCACCGAAAATAAATTTGATAAAAAAGTAGTAAAAAAAACTTCCAAATAATAGACAAAAAAAATTTTAGTAAAAAATCCTAAAAAAATAAAGAAGAACAAAAACACTCCACAAAAATAGAAAATCTTTTTCTTCAAAAAATCGTCCAAAAAAAAAGTACCTAAAAAATAGGAAAAAACATTAGGAAAAAAACGTACTTCCAAAAGACAAAAAGAAATAAAAAAAAGGAAATTTTTTTCAAAAAACACGTCCAAATAAATAGTCCAAATAATAGAAAAAGTACAATGTAAGAAACAAAAGACTTTACTCTCATTTTTTTTTAAAAAAAATAGTTTGTTTGAAAAGACTTCTATTCATAATCAAGGAAATAAATAACATTCTACTTAAAATAGAAAAACACATACATAAAAAAAAATTATGTATAATTAAACCATAGAGTGAATTGATTTTTTTAATTTTTTATTTATATATAAAAATAAAAGAATAATCATAATTATTTTTCATCATCTTTCTTTATTTTAACATTAAATAATATATAATTTTTTTATTTACAGTATAATTTAGAGTGATTCTCAACAATTGATTTGTTTTGACTCGGAAATGGGTAATAAAGGATCAAAAGATAGACTTTTTTTATTTTTTAATTTTTTATTTATTTAGTTTTAAGATTCACTTTTGAATTATGGTTTTTTATATTTATAATTCGCTTTTGATTATGATATTTTTTATTTAGAATTCACTTTTGATTATGATTTCTTTGTATTTAGAATTCACTTTTGATTATGATTTTTTTATATTTAGAATTCACTTTTGATTCAGAAATATTTTATGCAAATAATTAACTAAAATTTTGACAATCAGGTATTTTGTTAATAAAAGAATATAATATAATAAATTTTAAAGAAAAAAATTTAATAAAATTATGTCGAAAACATCAAACTACTCCTTTTATATTTAGAAATCTTTTATTACATTAAATTTTAACTAGATAATTATTTAACTTCTAATTATTTCATTCTAAATTATTACTTTATGTATTCAAACTTTTCCTTTTATATTTAGAAATCTTTTGTTACATTAAATTTTAACTAGATAATTATTTAACTTCTAATTATTTCACTCTAAATTATTACTTTATGTATTCAAAAACTAGTAGTATATCTATATTATAAGTAACTAAATTAATTTTCTCATCTTTGTCGTTTTACAATCAACTAAACTATTGCATCAAACTAATAATACTTATTTAAATTTTTTACATGAATATTGTATTTGTTTAATAACAAGTACTATTTATGTATAATTTTTAAATTGATACACACACACACACACACACACACACACATCTATACAATATTAAAAGTGTGAAAGTCCTTAATAATATTATTTGAACTTTTTGCCATTCATTAAAAAACTTTACTTTAGACAAAAATATCTCTTCACCATTTTCCTTCAATTATTATACTATTATTTTAATTATATTATTTTTCGCTTTAGACAAAAATGTCTCTTGATCATTTTCCTTTGATTATTATACTATTATTTTAATTATATTAAATATTGACTATTATAAACATAATAAATTTAAAAAGAGAAGATTTTCTTATCATGATTAAAGTCTTATTAAGGAATCTTTTCCTAACTAAAATAGAATAGATTAAAAAAAAATCATAAATTTTTTCTTCTTTGAAGAATATTTATATAGACAACTAGTGAATCTCTGATTGACAATGCTTTTACCAATTGAAAGTCAAAAAATTTATTATACATCATTTATTAGCCAATAATGTCAAAGTCAATATCACTGTAAAATTAATTATATAGCGCTCAAAATCAAGGAACATATATATTCTCTACTCTAAAATAATAATATAATTATAGTGCTCACTTTTTTGGTCTCATATTCTTTTCCCTTTCTTTTCACTTTTTGAATTTAAAGAAAATAATATTAATTGTTATGTCAGCTTAACTTACTTCATTCAAATTATATTATGACCTTAGATTAGTTAGTTGAGCCTAATAAATTTCCATCATCTAAAAGTTTCTCTTCTTTTGTAACTAACATCTCCGTCTATTCACAAGTTTTAACTATTCGGGTAAGTAATATCTTAAGTAAGGTAATATTTGTTCATCTAATAATTTTAAAATATAAATTTATATACTATTATTATTTTTTTGGTCAACAATTTATTTTATACAACCTTGCAATGAATTTTGAGAAGGACTTGATCAATGAAGTCGTGCCAATTAATACCTTAAAAAGGATACGATTCTTATAGGATAATAAAATACACCAATAAAATAATATAAAAGGGACACCATTAAAGGCACTCGAAAGACTTTAACATTTGTTGACAAAGAGGTAATATTTTATTTATTTATTTATATTTATTTTTTATATTTTAACATTACATATATATTTAGTCATGTACTATTAACTTTTTTAACAAGGTACAAAAGTTAATGTTACACTATTTAAAGATCATGTTGTAAAGTGGGATGAAAAATTACAATAAGATAAAATTTATTACATCATAAATGGATGGTAATAATGCTAATCCTAATTTTTTATCGGTAAAATCGTCTTTTCACCAATTTTTCTTAAATTATTATTGAATTATATTTATAATATTAACTTCTAAACTATATGGAACGAAGTGATAAAATAAGGATTTCATATGTTAGAACTCAAAACTTAACTTAAACCATGAAAGTCCTTAATTGGCTCGATTTAATAAAGTTTGGGACCGAATGCAATATTTCTTCTAAGTTTGGTCCTTAATTAT
>JAOTQJ010116177.1:0-10817 GCA_025642045.1 Solanum sejunctum
CAAAATCAAAGACTTTTAACATTCTAGTCACTACATCTGAAGTTTGCTCTACCTTCTGCAGAGCCTACAAGGCAAAAATCCTATTGTTTCTTGGAAAACCACCTTATGGACCTTTTGTTAGACTTGATTATCAGGATCCACTAGGCCTTTCTAAGGTTCCTTTGGACAATCAACCTGCTTGTGGTCTGTCTCACCACACCCATTGCAAGCAACTGAACCACTCAAGCATGCACCTGAGTGAAGTTTTTCCACATTTGTCACATTGAGAATATGTTAGTCCACCTCCAGCAGGTGCCTTAAGAGGAGGCACTATATTATTGGAAATACTTGCATTTTAACCTTGTCCTTGTTGGAAATGATCATTTCCACCACCACTCCTAGAGTTTGAGAACCTACCATAATAATAGGCTCTCTCAGAATCATTCGCCCTTCTTTCCTTGAGCTTTTACTCTTCAATATGTTCAGCATAAGTCACAAGATTAGAAATGTCTATATCTCGATTAAGCCTAGCCATACAATATTATTTCATAACCATATCAGAGATCCCATAATTAAACTTGTGCATTCTTAAGGGGGTCTAACTACTAATATCGGAGCATACTAGGAGAGCTTTATAAATTTGAGGGCATATTCCCTCAAACTTATACCACACTTCTTGAGGTTGGTAATTTCATCATTTTGGACACCTAAGCTTAAGAGAGGAAAGAAACAACCCATAAAGGCAAACTTAAACTCTTCCCAATCAACCCCATCATCAGCAACCCTATTTGTTATACAACACTTGAGCCATATCCTTCGACTAAGAGGCAAGTAATTTAGCTTTCCCTTCTAAAGTCACCCCCATAATGGTCAACACCTTAGTGAGTTCATCAATAAAGTTTTAGGCATCCCTCTAAGCTTTTGACCCATAAAACTCCAGAGGATTCATTCGAGTAAAATCTCTTACTCTAGTAGCTGGACTGGGAGCTTAAGAAGATGTATTAGCCTTCCTAGATTGGTCGGTCACCACTTGATGTACCATGGAAAAGGAAGTTTAGAATTTAATTTGAGTAAATGGCTTCCCCATAGGATCTTGAGGGACTTAGTCCTTATTAATCGGGGCCTGCATTGGTAGAGGATCTCTTTTTGGAGGCATCTTCTTTAAGGCATCAAGAATATTGTCAAAGTTTGGAAGTCTTAAGATATGGTCTATAGCACGACATAAGCTATGAAAAAGTGAGACAATTCCTAAAACATTCCATCAAAGACTCTCACTCATAGATGTGGTACACTTCACACCCATGAATAGGACTCTATGTGACGCAACATGTTGGACTCCAACGATCATTTTAAAACTTTAGTTCTCTGATACCAAGCTTGTCACATCTTGGGCCTAAGGCCTAGGAGTGATATAGCAAATGAGAATTTGAGAGTTCCCAAACAAGCCTAATAGCATTCATATACACATCATTGGTTTGGAAATGCATAATGAAACAAAAAACATATAGTTTTAAGGGAAATAGGGCTTTAGACTTAAGTCATGGGGATGCCATAGTGATGAGTCCATATTTGAAAATCATTTTGGGGCAACCTTGCAAAGAAACATTGCCCTTGGTATGCTATTATTTCCAACTTCTAACAAATATGCATGCACTATTGCAGGAAATGGGATTACATATGCACAAATGGACAATGCTCAATAAAATTTGGGAAAGGGGGCAAAAGTGCAAAAAGGTGGAGAAAAGCAGTATCGCCAACACATTCGGCGATCGACCGAACATGCAGTGAATATCGCCTATTATTGTAGCAACCAAGCTTTCAGATCAAGCGAAGAAAGTAATCAAATTTGATACCACAATGTTTGTTCAATGCACTATCGAATCAAACAGGAGATCACCTAAAGTTACAGTACTCAAAGCCCGAAAACACTAGAAAAGAGGTGCTATAATGTATACTTCAACGCATTGCCTAATTGGATCAACAAAATGAAGATTCATCACCTAATATTATAGAAGAGAAAGCCATTTTAAGACACAAATATAAGAGGTCAAGTGCACATTTGGCGCATAGTCGAAGTGCTCGATGATGGTCTGCCTTGACCACTAAATTGCATTTTGTAGCATAATTTTTCACATATTTGCATGGAGTATATGAGCAATTTTAGATAGAACAATGTGCATATCAATTGTGGAACCTCAATTTTCACGGGTAGTAGATATAACTTTCCTCTTGAAGTAGAAATGAGAGTTAGGGTTTTGAAGCTTAGGGATGCAAATTGGAGAAGATTGGTTGGTGATAATCAACTAATTTCTATTCAATATTGTTACCCATGAATGCTATTGCTATGTTTAGTATCCGATCTTTAATTTCTAGCATGTTTGGCTAAAACCCTTATGTTCAGGTGTGGTATTGATATCAATTTTTGATTTATCAACTGGATCTTTAATATTTTGACTTATCGGTAGCTGATTTGAGTGAATTTATATCCATTCTTATGTTTAATCTATAATTTCAAGGTTGTAAACTTACAGTTTACTCTAGGACTTTGATTGTTGATTTAGTCATAACTATTAGAATATGGAATGCATATAATGGATAGAAACCACTTAGGGTTTCACTTGAAGTCCACAACCATGGATTCAATAGCCATGTTTTGGGGGTTTTGCTAAGACTTTTAGGCCAAGTTTGTCTTCGGCGTACCGCATATGATTTTATAGTTGATTCATATGAAATACTCGTGTATCATAGCAGACCATATATTACACGAAACCTAGCCCATCATCCAATATCAACTCATCTAGTCAAATATGAAAACCTAGATTGTAGATCGACTCCTATATTTACACATCTCCTATATTATTACGTAATTGTTTTTTAATTTATTAAGTAAAATTTGTTTAGTTCAATCATTACTTTTGAATATTGCAATCCCCTCCCCCGATCCTACAATTACTTAGTCCAAGGAGTCACTTCTACTTTGAATAATGATTTACTGTGGGATCGACCCTAACTTTTAAAGTTGGATTATTATGCTATTGACTATTGCCCCTGCTTTCTTTGAGTAGTTGAGTTGAACGACATAAAAAATGGGACCGTTGTCGGGGAATCGACATATTCATATTAGAAGTGTTGGTTGAGCATTGTTCTAGTAGTTAGAGTTATTTTTACTATTAAAATGGAGGATTATTACAGTATCCATGGTGAGAATATTGGAGACATGAATGATATACAAGGTACTTACAGGGATCAAATAGGGAGCACTAGTGCTATCTAACTACCTCCATTGGCCAGAGAGTTAATCTTGATGTAACAAGCTCTATGTTGCAACTTCTCAACCTAAAGGGATCATTTGGAGGGCTTGGCCATGAAGATCCTCATTAACACCTAAGGAACTTTGTTGGTGTGTATCTCCCATTCAATTTCAAGTGAGTAAGTCACGAAGCCATTCGACTAAGGCTATTTCCTTTTTCCATCATCGAAGAGGCATTGAGGTGGCTAATTGAGCTACCTCATGATTCTATTACTTCATGGAAGGAGCTAAAAAATGTATTCTTTGAAAGATTTTTCCCTTTCTCAATGATAATAAAGTTGAGAAAAAGTATTGAGAACTTGAAGCATCCATAAGCTAAGCCATTCCATGGAATATGGCTCCGATTTCAAAAACTCTTATACTAATGTCCTAACCATAGAGTTATGGACCATATGCTCTTGCAATACTTCTATGTGAGCCTCGACGCAACAAACAAAGGTATAGCTGATCAAATAGTGGCCTAATGAAACAAATATTCACTAAAGCTTGTAACCTCCTAGATGGTATGACAATGATTAACCGATTAGGGTACACAAGAGATAATATGGTACTTTTATGCTGCAGAGGTCCATCCAATAAGTAGCTCAGCAAGGATCAAGAGAAAGATGAGAACATGGCTAAAATATTGACCCAACTTAATGTTTTGACTAAGCATGTCATGGGAGAAAATCATAAAATTGTTAATATTGTGGGAGATTTTGGAGATGTGAGTTTAAAGGTGCACCATTTGAAGGTAATTAAAATGACAAGGTATACTACATAGGAAACCAAATAGTGGGTTCGCAGTCAACTTTTCCCAGGCTACCCATGAATTAAGGTTGGAATATCAACTGCAGATGGCGAGATCATGCTTGGACTGACCAACCTCAAGATGGGTGTTGGATGAATTGTGAAGAAGATAGTTATATTCCACCTCATTATAGGGTGAAGGCTACTAACCCAATTGTGAATCAAGAGATTTTTTTGACTAAAGATATGCTCACCTGAATCTTGAGAAAGGTGGAAGCCTTAGCTAAAGTCCTAACGGAGATGAATTTTGATTTCTCTGAATAAAATCAAATTGTGAGATCACATTTAGTGTCTATTGAGCATCTAGGGACTCCACTAAGAAGGTTTACCTAGTGACATGATGGCTAATCCAAAGGGGAATGATAACCAATGTTTATCCATAACCACTCGTAGTGGGAAAGTGGTTGAAGGCTTAAAACCATCACTTGTTGCTATGAAGGCCTGAATGAAGTAGAAGAAAAAGAAGTTGTGGTTACTATTGAAGAAGATGAGTATGAAGCTCCTGTTTAAGATGGTGATGCTTTTGGTAATCCCGAGAGCGATAAACAAGAGAAGAGTGGGGATGATGTTGTGAATGTCAAGAAAGTTTTTCCCTAAAATCCTAGTGTAGCTGTGAGGTTGAAAACACCTCAAGTTAAGGTTGATCCTCCATTTCCATAGAGACTGAATAAGAAAGTGGAGGATTTTAAGTTTCCAAGGTTCCTCTGTATGTTCAACTCATTGTTAATAAACATTCCACTTATGGAAGCATTGATTGAAATACCAGGTTATGCTAGATTCATGAAAGAGTTGATCACGAAGAAAATAACACTTTAGCATGAGACAATTGACGTGTCTCACAATTATAGTGTAATCTTGACACAAATGTTGATAGTGAAGAAAGAAGACCCAGGTGCATTTACTATTTAATGTGCCATTGGAGTATCAAAATTTAATAAGGCACTATGTAACTTGGGAGCAAGTATAAACCTCATACCCCTAACCATATTTGTAGAATTAGGATTGAAGACCCCATCAGCAACCATAAATAAGCAGTGGGGATTTACATGATGTGTTAGTAAAGGTGGAAAACTTCAACCTTTTGGTAGATTTTGTCATTTTGGATTGCGAGGTGGACACAGACATGTCAATTGTCTTGGGTAGGTCATTCTTAGCCACCAGATGAGCTATTGTGGATGTAGAGAGTTGATATCTTAAGTTAAGAGTGAATGATGAGAAAGTGGTGTTCAAAATATGTAAAACTCTAAACCAAGGATATGATCCTAAAGTACTATCAGTAATGAGCCAATCGACTATGACTTAATGAGGAAGAGGAATTACGTTGTGCCACGATGTTAACTAAGATTCTGCTTGGGAGGCAATCCAAGGTGAATATTTACTACATTTTAGTCTTAAATAATTTGTGTTCAATTTTGTAGGGTTGAAAAAGAGAAAAATTGGAGTGGAGATCTAAGAGGGAGAGAAATAGAACCACTCGGTGTATCATCGAGTCAAAAAGGCAACAATTACTTTAACTATCTTTTGTGTCACTTAGTGACTCTTGAGGTACTTCTGAATTTGGCAGACAAAATGTCAGTTCAATGAATTGTATAAACTAATGGGTGATGGTCAATTTTACAGCACTTTAAGGGTGAAGGAAAGGTATGCATACTACAAAAAAGCATAGTCCCTTGCACACTTGGTGTAGCATCGAATATGCTAGGCATTGTGGTTTGGGTTGAACATGCATGGCTCACCGACCTACCTAAGGCCTTTTAAATGCCTTTGTCCTTTCACTTTCTATCTTTCCTTGTTTTCACTCCCTTTGCATACCAAAAGCTTTTTCTTTTGTTTTTTCTTTGAAAATTTTCATAATCAAGTTGAGGATATTCATCACAAAGACATCTTCGGGATTTCACCATTGAAGAGGTATGTTCTTTGCCCTTGTTTTATTTTTTCTTGATAAATATTATTGATTATAGGGTTGATTGGGGTTTACGAATGTGATAATCGTGCATTGGTGCTTGAAATCTTATTGAAATCTTACTGGGTAGATCTTTTGAATGATGCTTAAACCCTATATAACATGAATGAGTGATTTATCATGGGTTTTGATCCCCTCTATATGTGTCAAAATTGGTGGTGCCTATGATTTGGGATAGGTTTTTGTGAATGATTTATTACCCAATGGTGGATTGTTTATGGGTATTGCCTGAATTTCATTATTATCATGCTTGAATGTTTTCACTTGAGATAGTACCATGATCATGAGAATGTGTTCATAAGCATGCTTGCTCGTTTGGATTGATTATTCCTATGGGTTATAAATGAAGTTTGAGCAACCCTTAATCTCCTTTAAGTGAAGTGAACTTACCTTATAATGGATTGGGTGATGTCATACTTAAGGGTAAGTCATCACTTGATTGAGTATATAGCCATGGAAACTATGAGATAGTAACAATTAATAGTTAGCATGCATTAATATGTTGTGGTAGGTTAGTGTGTGACTTTCATCCATGTTATCTATGAAACAATTATTGAATTTTGAGTGAATGGATGAACGGTAATGCTAGTCACCTTTAGCGATGGTCAATTTGATGGCCTAAATAAACTCAATAACACACCTAATTGTCACATACACTACATTAATTGACTGATCTTCATTGCTAATTACTACAACTTTTGATAATGAACCTCTTTTTTTTGAATTAATTCAACATATCGCTGAATAGGATGAGTATCACCAAAAGTAGCAGTAGCCTAACGTTTGAAAATTATGCAAAAAGGCGACAATCATTTTGACCACGAAATTAGTTTGGTGCAGTACCAAGTATGTTTTGTGGTCAAACTATCCTGTCTATCTTGAATTTTCCCTTATGATCAAATTTTGCCCCCGATTGCTTTACAACTACCTCTTATAATATGTTTGGAGTTTATTATTATGCAAGGATAGGAAGACCGAAGGAGAAAGTCAAAGAGGTGGATCTAATGCAGGTATAGGTGTGGTTATAACTCTTGAAAGAACAAAATGAAGGTCTAAATGACCTCAAAAGAAAGTTCAAGGAAAGGGTAAAAGAAAAGTAGCTGAGCACCGATAAACTACCGGTGATGAGGAGGGACCACTTAATGTAACCTAGACTTGTTCAGAGGGGGAGGAATAATGATCTAATCAATTTAAGAGGTCTATATCGGAGCTAAGTCCAAAAAGGCACCGGAGTAAGGCACGGTGTAAAGCCGTTTATGATCCTCTTCTACAGACATCCCAAAGGATCCATGAAATAATAGCCCTATGACACTTAAACATACTTGAGGGGCAGAGAACACTATTGGAGGAGAAACAATTATCCACTGATGGAGTGATTGATAGATATCAAGAAGTTTAAGAGACTCTCAAGTTCCACAACTTCCAAATGTTCACCAAACCTTGCGATCCATATGTTCCCACCTTGGTTAGTGAATTTTATGAGTCCTATGATAAGGACATTGGAAAAACAAAAGTAGGGTGAAGTCAATGCTTAAACACCTTGATGCCGTTGAAGTTTGAGGTGTGCATGTCCCATGTAGTAAGACTAATATCAATGATGTCTTGGGATTTGTACACAAAGATACAAATGATATAGAAGTGATGATGAAGGTTCAAACATTTGAGGATATGAAAGCTTGCTTGGGTCCAATGATTGGGATTCATACTCCCTCATTGTTAGAGGAGGGAGGTACTATTGAAAAAAAGAAGATGAATATTCCAGTAAGATTTTTGTTTGGGTTTACTAGGAATAACTTGATGAAGTTAAGAAATTAGTCTGTGCTTCAACAGGCCAAGGAGCCATTGGTTGGGAGTATTATAGATCATCGATGACTAAATCTTGGTACAATCATTGCCCCAAAAATCCTTGCGAGGGCAAATAAAGTTCAGACCTCACTGCCATTATCCTGCCTTATCATTGTGTTGTGTAAAAGGGCTAGAGTTCTACGGGAAAAAAAAGTTAATATAGAGGTAACTCCATCGACATCTGATCACCTTTGGCAGATTTATGCTGAGTCCTTGAGCGATGAGGATAGGGCCAGGAAGAAGCCGACTGACAAAATGCCAGTTGTTGATGTTAAGGCCCTTGAGTCTAGCAATTTAAAGTTTAGAACTGAGATTGGTATAACTTCTTCTTCTCCTTCTTTACACTCCTTTTCTATTCCTACTCAATACACAGAGGCAGAGGCTATAGATAACCAACCCCTACTCACTAGGGCCACTATTCTTGCATTTGGCCGATTGGCTAAAGTAGCTAATCTTTAGTCCACCAGGGTTAAGTCATCTATGCCTAAGTTAGTTGAGGCATCATATGCTGTTAAAATATAGTATATTTGATGCCTAGAACAAGGTATTTTATGAGTTCTTAATGCGACTTTTTATGAATTTTATATGTTTTTGTGTCGTTCTTGTAAAAAAGTTAGGTTGGCATGATTTTGGAGGAAAGTTGCAGATTTTGCTGAAGAATAGTTATACAAGATCACCTACAAGTCGTAGCCTGAGCTACAAGTCATAGGGTGTTATCATAGCAAGAAATAGAGAAAAATAAATTAGAAATCTGCTAAGTGGAGGTCAACCCTACGAGGCCATCTAGACTTACAACTCGTATAAGTGTACTCATTGCAGGAAACAGAGAGCCCAAACTTTGGATAATAAATTAAAGGCCTAGACTACAAGAGGAGTATACAAGTTGTACCCCAAGAAATGACATGTACCAGTAGGTCATACCAGTTAAGTCCAAGTTGCCAAGAACCTAATATGAGACCTCGATTACGACTCATAGGTCACCCTACAAGTCATACTTATGAGGCATACTAGCTACCAACTGTCTTTTCTATGTAATTTTTAGGATTAAACTTGTAACTACTATAAATACTTTAAGTTTGGCTTTATTTAAAATATACCCAACTTTCAGACATTGAATGTGCCTTTGAATATTCACTGAAAAATATTTTAGGGTTTTATCAAAGTTTTTGATTTTTCTCTTTGAAAATCCACTTTTTGAGATTGTAAATCTTGCTTTGTACTCATTGTCATTATATCAATCTTTTGGTTTGCAACTTCTGGTGTCTTCACTCTTTATTTCTTTGGGTGAAATTATCAACTATGTCATGCATTTTCATTTTTGTTTGGTTTGGCCTTAACCATGAGTAGCTAAGCACCCACAACTTGGGGTTATGAGAACCATGTGTAGTTGGCTTGAGATGATCTAGATTATTGGATTTTTTATGATTGGGTTTTGCATGTATTGTCTATTTCTCTTCATTATGATTGGTTTTTGGTGGTCGCTAACACAAAAACCGCGCCTACTATCACAATTCGGACCAAGGTAATATCTAATAGGAAAAAAAGAAGTAGATGACAGGATTCAATTGATGTGTCCATCGTCTAATCAACCAAACTTAACAAAGGAGAGGTTTAATGGGATAATAGGTAACGGTTAGTTGGCACATCATGGTTGCCGATTAAGCGCCATGGTGAAATTCGACCTTCACCTTCATAAAAGGGCTGAAAGAACCTAAGTTACCATCCTGCATGCAAATCTCTAACTGTACTTATGTTATTGAGGTTAATTAAGTCAACAAACCATGGGGAACACAATTTCAAAGTTGTCCCTAAAATTGAGTGTTTTCTATCGTAGTGTAGTGTTTCTTCTTGCATTTATTCTTGAATCACAGAACCCCCCCTTCCCCCCCCCCCCCATTTAGAGATTCTAGTTATAGATACTCAAAATAATAAATAGTGAACCCTAACCTTTGGTTAGGTTAATTGCTAAGAATTATCGCTTTCTTATTGGAGTGTGAACGTCATAAAAAATATGGTGCTGTTGCCGGGGAATACAGCTAGGTTTTAACTTGCATTCACTATTTGTTAGTTCTAGTATTAACTTCTAGACTCTCTTGTATTTTACCTTTGTTTTTGTTTTTATTTTTGTGTTTGATTTTAATTGCGTGGTGTATATGGTTGTATGCCCAACACAAGGAGCCAAGGCAATCCCTTAGCTTGGATCAATTTGGAGATCAACACTCTTTAGAAGAATGGGTGACGTGAATGAGGATGTCACAGTTGAGGAAGAAATAAATATGAATGATAATATAGGAAGAGAGGAGAATCCACCATCGAGGGATAACAGGCCACAACTTAGGGACATCAATGAAAAACCTTATGGGTGGAACCAATATCGCTAGAACCCTATGGCCATGGACGTTGCTTGTGCTATAGTGTTGATTCCACTATCGGCAGATACTAAATTATCTATGCCAATTGGATTACTTTAAATGCTCCAAAACTATGGGTTATTCATAGGGCTACCTTCAGAGAATCCCCACCATCATCTCCATAATATGGTTTTTATTTGCAAAAGTGTCATGGGAACACAAATCTTTCTCTTGATGCCATTGGTTTATGGGCTTTTCCATTTTCGCTAACTAGGAATGCAGTTGTGTGGTTGTCTGAGCTTCCTTCCGGGACAATAACAAGTAGGGTAAAACTTCAGAAAGTATTTCTTGAAAGAAATTTCCTAATATTTAAGAAGTTAAATGTCTCGACCCAACCCAGGGGCCGTGAATGGTGCCGATAGGGCACCCAGACAAACACTTATACTAAATCTCCATTTACTACCGCTAAGGGATTTCACAAAATTTCGACAGAGTTTCCTCTGCTTTTCTAACCAACCCCTCCTGTAAATAGCAAATGCAACAGTACCAGATATTGCCATAAGAACAAATATACATACAC
>JAOTQJ010116188.1:0-10816 GCA_025642045.1 Solanum sejunctum
GGGGGGAGGGGGGGGTGTGGGGGAGGGAGGAAGCTGCGGGGAAGCTGTGTGGGGTTAAAATTAAAAAAAAAATTTAAATTTTTATAAAAATAAATTTTTAATTATTTCTTTTGGGAGGGGAGGGGATGAGGAACTTGGGTGAGTCGGAATAGAAATAGGTAAAAAAAATAAAAATTTTGAAATATAATTTTTTTTAAAAAATAAATTTTAATCTTATTTTATTTTAAAAAATTCGGTGAGGAGGATCGTAATAGAGATGGGATAAAAAAAATAAATTTGAAATTGGATAAGAGATTTCAAAAATATTTTTTTTACCTTTTGGAAGGAAGTCATTTTTCTTAAATTTAAGAAAGATAAGTTGATTTAAAAAATATTTTCCAAAACATTTAAGCCAACCAAACATGAGAAAATGAAAAAACGTTTTATGAAAAATATTTTGCTCCATACCAAACACACTCTTAAAGGGAAAAAAAATAAATACCTTTCTCGTTTTGTAACATTACTAATTTTTAAAATAAAATGAAAAGACAAAATTCATTGATATTTTTTAAAAGAAAGAAAAGACAAAATACTAATTTTCTATACTATATTAAAAGCGTGAAAACCCTTGAAAATCATCTTTAGACAAATTGTCTTTTCGTTTAGTTTTTTAATTATTATTTATCATTCTAAAAATATTAAATATAATAGAAATCAAATGAAAATGATTTTCTTATTATAGTTAAATTCTTGCAAAGAGAATCCTTTTCCTATTAAAATAAACTCGATCTAGAAAAAAAAAACTCAAAAAAACTTTCAAAAAATAATTATTATTTTTTTTAAAAATAACTCATCCAGAAAAAAAGAGTCCCAAAAAAAAAGGTTTAAAATCATTCAAAAAATAGGATAAAGCTTAAAAAAAATTAATCTTGATTTAAAAAGAAAATAGTGAAAAAAACTTTCAAAATAATAATCAACGGCTTTTGTTTTTCTAAAACAAAAAGAAATAGACTATCCAAAAAGTAGGCAAAAAAGTCTTCAAAAAATATAAAAGAAAGGTTAAATTTTTACTAACAATCTACCTAATATTTAGGACCGAAACAAATTAAACATAAAGTCCTAAAATCCAATAGTAATTCCAATTAGTTATAGGATGAATTTAAAATTCAATGATAAACTAAAATATATTTTTCTTAAATACTAGAAGAACATAGAATTATCAACCTGGGTTGTAGTGCAGTAGTAAGAGTGCTCCATTTTTAAAATATCAAATATCGGATGAGGAAAAAAATGACAAATAAGTTTCAATTATTTTGTTTATTGTTATTGTGAAATTCTGGTATAGAGATGGAAAACTGGCCTATTTATAGACTTAATGATATGAAATAATAATACTAATAATTATTTATAGTTGTGTACTCAATGATATAAGTTATACACATAATAATTTATTTATTTATTTTTTAATAATTATCACGATATACACTTGAAAAACACGTATAGTCAACTAGTTAAAGTAAAAAACAGGTGTGACAGGTTAGGACCATTCCTACTAATTTTAATAGGGTTCCACACTTTGCTTTCCACACATGAAAAATTGCAATACCATTATTTCTACTCTATTGTGATTTAGAGAATTGTCTGGTCAAAAGGTCAACTTGAGCAAGTCTAGAGTTATTTTCTCTAAGAATCGTCAAAGACAAATTAGAGACCAGTGTGTGGTGGCTCTCAGCATCAAAGAGAAGGAGCACTTTGGGAAGTATTTTGGATTCCCAATATTTTATGCTAGACTAAATAGCAATGACTTCCACTTCATCATAGACAATATGAGGAGGAGACTGAACAGATGGAAATGTAACACATTGAATATGACTGACAGGCTGATATTGTCTAAAGTTACGCTGGGAAGTATTCCCTCCCATGTGATGAGCTACATCAGGATTCCCAAGGGAGTTACCAAAGCTATAGACAAAACCATCAGGGACTTTCTTTGGGGTTCTTCAGTAAAGAAAAGGAAAATGCACCTCCTTAAGTGAGACATAGTCACTAAGTCAAAAGACTCAGGTGGACTGGAACTACATAAGTCTGCTGTCAGGAATAAAGCCATTATTAGTGGGTTCGCTCGCAGACTGACTAACTCCCTGGTCAGCCTTTGGAGCATGCTTCTCGCTAGGAAATATAAAAGCTCTACCATCACAAACCCGGGTAGACAAGTAGTCTCTCGCACTTGGAAAGACATTTAGGAGGGATGGAAGAGCATTTCAGATGCATCCAGGTAGGTAGTTCATAAAGGAACGTATGTTAACTTCCTCCTTGATTATTGGATTCCATACCACCCTTCCATCCGACAAAGTGTTGACGGACCACTCACGAAAGAAGACTTGAGCCTCACAGTGCGGAGAAGAGAATAAATGGGGCCTGGGATTGGAACAAACTGTCCATACCCCTGACTTCTGACATAAGGCAAGTCATAGAGGGTACACATCAATGATCAAGCACATTCCAAGGATAGATGTGTTTGGGAACTCACAACAAAGGGGATTTTCTCCACAGCCTTTGTCTACTCCCACCTTACCAAACAATTGGGGTGTATGGATAACGACAATCCGGATAAAGCACGAAACAAACACTTTGTCCATAATTGGTCTTTCAAAATATCTAATAAAATAAAAATGATATTTTGGGTCCTCCTCCATAAACGACTCAAAACAAACCAAAGATTGACCAACACAGGAATGACAGTCTCTTCGGTGTGCACTATATGTGGACACCTAAATGAGGACATAACCCACCTCCTGTTGCAACACTGCTACTATTTTTTGGGATAAAGTCTTTGCAACAAGGTCCATCTTGAATGCACAAGAAAGGAGTGATTGTGACATGGACAATTGGATGGACTATTGGCAAAAACACAAGAATAAAATTATTCATACTGTAGTCAAGTGGGATACTTTCTTTCCCTTTGCCTTTGGCAAATATGGTGTACCAGGAACTACAATATTTTTAATAATGCAAAAAATCAAGTCAACTATGATGAAGTAGTTAGCAGATTTGTGAAATTTGTTGCTTTAGCGCACAACAAAGGGACCCTCATGACATTAATGTTGACACTATTTATATTAAGTGGGAGAAACTAAAAGCAGAATACCACAAACTAAATGTTGATAGCTCAGTTACTGGCCCCACAGGATCCGGAGGGATAGGGAGAGTATTCAGGGACTGCAATGCTTCCTGGTACATGGGTTTCTTTGACTCATTAAAGCTAACTAATGCTCTGGAAGCAGAGTTGAGAGCAATATGAAGCGGACTCCAACTGACAATTAGACATAATTTTACCAAGCTGCAAATAGAATTTAACTCTATAGAAGCACTGCAAAATATTATAACAGGTAAATTTCTTTATGATAATTTGATTTTTGAGTGCAGATCCATGCTGAACACGCTAGCAGATTGAAACTACATCATGTATACCCGGAACAGAACAGGCTAGCTGATACTTTGGCCAAAGAAGGACTCAAGCAGGAAAGATGGGGAGAACTGAAAGTTTTTATGGACCCTCCCTTGTTTGTACAAACAATATTAATTACAGATAACTCAGGAACCTGTTTTGATAGAAAAAAAATACTCATTCTAATATATTTTATTTGAGCCGGGATATAGCCTCAACTCAAGCTTTGACTAATAGTTATTTTAATCGAGGAGAAGGGCAGGTACCCAACAGGGCACATGCCTTTCGCCCCCCGCCTAAACTGCCCAATAGGGCTATCTATCTATCTATCTATCTATCTATCTATCTATTTTTTTTTTATTAAAAAAAATAGTTAAAGTAAACGTATATATATAGGAATAATAAAATTAGCATATAAAACTTTATTCCATTTAAATGTTTTAAATTTGGGTAGGTCATCAATCCACGTATCCTTATTCGTCAAATTTAAACAGATGTGAAAGTTTGCTAATACAATCTCTGACTCTAAATAAATGAATTTCTGATATTGTTTCTATGAATTATTTGTTAAATTTTTTCTAAATTAGTTTTTCAATTATCTCTATTTTTCAAAAAAAGTTATGGAAGAAGCAAAAGGCTAACTTTCTTTAAGTAGTTAAGGATGACAATGAGGCGGAGCGGGGTGGATACGAGGTGGGTTTAGAGTTCTGTGTAGCAGGGTAGGTTTAAAAGTTATATGGGACAAGGCAGGTTGAAGTTACTATTTTAAAACTAATGTGGGGTAGGTTGCGAGTTTAAAGAATCAAAAAGAAATTCAAAGAAAATTAAATCATTATAATTTATAAAAATCAAAGATATAAACTTTTTATATTTAAAATTAAATTAAATTTTATTTTTTTCTAAAATTTAAACTAGGCATGTACCCATAAATTGTTGTTGAAATGTTAATTAGAAATTTTTAATTAACAATTAAAAATTTTTAATTAACAATTAAAAAATAATTGTTGAAATATCAACTAAAACTAGTTAATTAGTTGTTGAGATGTTAATTAGCACATTTTTTAAAAAAAATTATGAATTTTTATTTTTCATATGAAATTCAATCAGAAAAATAAAAAAACTTAAAAAATTAAGTGGAGCAGATTTATGCGGGGCACGTCTATGCTGAGGGAGTTAAAAATGGAAAAAATCATTATGAGAGTGAGGCGAGGCGGTAAAATTTATAGGTTGAGCTCAACCCCTCCGCCCCGCACCATTGTCATCCCTAGAAGTAGTATCACCCCTACCCCCACCCCACATCCCAAACAATTTACTAGGTATTTAAATAAATTATTAAAACATAAATAAATAACTCAAAATTTAATATGATTTGGATGAGTTAGGTTATGACCTCTTTTTTAAGCTCATTTCAATCCAACTCATTTCAGCTCACCTAATTTTTGGATGAATTAATGATCTATTCATTTATTAACACAGTTCATTTTAATTCACCGAAAATTCAACTTATCAAACACTCCGACTTACAAACAACAACAATAATATATCTAGTGAAATTTCATAAGTGGTGTCTTGAATTAAGTAACTATGGGGGCAAAGTTGAAAAGAAATTTTTTTTCTAATTAAGTAATTATGAAGGTGAACACTTGTTTTGAATTTTAAAAGAAAAGCCGAAAAAAAAGTAACTTATGGTATATTGTATGTATGGCAATTATGTAATTGTAATAATTAGAGAAAGAAATTATTGTCATTTTATTTACCAAATATTAATATTCAAATGAAATAAAAATTGATCCAAAAGAAGTAGAAGAAAAATAATACTCATGACCAAACAAATACTATAATTTCTCTTTATTACAATGAGATGATAATTAAAATGAGGTTCCAAATAAAAAAACAGAGAATTAAAAATAGTTTAGTACTTCTTTAATTTTAAAGATATTGATTATCCCAATCATGTGCTAAAGTTTGACAAAGTTGTTTATGGACTCAAGCAAATACTAAGAACTTTGTATGGGGGTTGTCAAAATTCTTGATTTATAATGGTTTCAGGAGAGAAAAATTAACAACACCCTATTCCTGAAGACTAGAGGAAGAGACCTACTTATAATCCAGATCTATGTGTATGATATCATCTTTGGGGCAACTTTAAAGTCACTACATGCAGACTTTTCAAGCCTCATGAGTAGTGAATTTGAAATGAGTATGATGGGAGAATTTATTTTCTTTCTAGGGTTGCAAATCAAGCAATCCTCGATTGGGATATCCATTTGCCAAGATAAGTATTTTAAGGAGCTATTGAAGAAGTTCAAAACGAATGATGTTAAGCCTATAGATACCCCAACGGGAACAAAGGCAAAAAAGCTAGATTGGGATGAACCTAGTCCCTCAGTAAATGAAATAATGTACATAGGTATCATTGGATCAATATTATATTGATTGCAAGTCGTCCTGCTATTCTTTTTAGCATGGGCATGTGTGCAACGTTCCAAGCAAATTTGAAGGCATCACATTTTAAGGCTACTAAAAGAATTTTCAGGTACTTGAAAAAGACATGGGACTTGATCCTGTATAATCCTGCAAGCGACTCCTTTAAATTAATAGGATATACTAATGATGATTATGCGGGGTCATCAGTTGACAAGAAAAGTATGTCTAGAATGGATCATTCCTTGGGTTCGTGTCTAGTGTCTTGGGGTACTAAGAAGCAAAATTTAGTTGCTCTTTCAACTGTAGAGGCTAAGTATGTGGTTGCTACCTCATGTTGTGTGCAACTATTGTGAATCAGGCAACAACTAAAAAAATTTTGGGTGATCACCAACTCAATACCTCTTCTCTGTGATAATGACAATGCTCTTAATAAGGCAAATAACCCAGTTCATCATAAGAGGACCAAGCATATTGATTTGAGACATCACTTCTTGAGAGACAATACTGAGAAGGGAAACATAAATATGAATTTTGCAAGACTGAGGACCAGATTATTGATATTTTTACCAAGTGTTTAAGCAAAGATGTGTTTGAGAAAAATCGTCTGAAGCTTGGGCTAATGAGGGTTTGTAAATGGTCATGCCTCACAATCCCTCGATTGACTATTTGGTAGACAGTTATCCTTTATGTTTGTAATAAATGATTGTGATGAACTCAGTTTTGTATCTATTTCAAGTATACATGTATAAGAAATTAGCCAGGAAAGAACGACGAGATAAAATGACCAAACAGTCTCATTAGGTGGGACCTGATCCATACTTAAGGTTAACATTGTTGTGACTGTTTTGAATTTTGCATAGAAGTAACGTGACTGCCATGTATCTTGTTAACTTTTTCTGAATATTATCAAATTAATCTAATTTGATTGGACGTGTGTTTTTAAGGACCTCATATACCCTTTTAACCCTATATATTGTTTCCTTATTTACTTTCTTCTCCAATTTTATTTTCAAAAATCTCTCTTTTTAATTTTTCTTTTCTCTTTTATGTCTTCCCAAGAATTCTTTGCAACAATGTCTGAATCTCAACATCCCTTTTTTTAAAATATGGAGGTGGTGATGATCATATTGTTTCCATGGAAGCATCACACTCAAATCTTGCTCCTCCCTCTTCTACGACAGTAAAGGAAGAAATACTTTATGAAAACCCTAATACCACTATTTCTTTACCCCCTACTTCTCAACCTCTTTGTATTGAGAATCCTTGCACCACATTGGAAAATCATTTGTCCTTGGATTTGAACTCTTCTCTACTTTCTAATGCACCCTCTTCTGTTGTGTCCGTTTCCTAACCTGGTACAGTAGTTCATTATGAATCATTCACCCAACCTGGCCCCTCTATGTCTAGTTTGTTTGAGCAAAACTTTGATAGGGATCTTCCTTTGGGCATGACATTTGAGTCCAACATTCTTTCTTCCAGTGAAGAGCTTGTGATACAAAGTTTGACCTCCATAAGGAATGAAAATACAAATTTCATTAGTGGAGAAAAGATGGATCTGGGAAGTGAAAATAAGGAAGGAGAAAACTCCTATGCTTGTGGTTCTATCTCACTTAGAAGGAACTGATGAGGATGAAGATGAAGTTAATGTGTCTTTGTCACCGATAAGGAGAACCTATAGAAAAGGCAAAGAAAAAGCCACTAAAGAAACCAAGGGTAAACCTGGTTCTCGAAATATTAACGTATCTTTTCAAAAACTTTTAAGTGCAGCTATGGAGGCCAACAAGTCACAAACCTTGAGGAATAGACAAAAGAGGAGAAGAATAGTTGTGGAATCTCAAATATCAGGAAGTAATGTTGTAGATATCACTGTAGAGAAAGAGGAAAGTGATGGTGATGCTGGAGACAAAGAAAAAAGAAAAGTTGTTTATAAAAAGCAAAGATCATATAAGGATAAGGCTGGTGGGAGAAGTGGATCTGTTGAAAGAAAGGTATAAAAGAGGGCTAATACGCAGAAAGAGTCATCCTCATATTTGAGAATGAGGAAGAAGAGAGACCTAGTCCCATAGTTGAGAAGGCATTAACCAAAGGAGATCTTATTGAAGTTCTCAAGACTCAAAAGGTCTTGGGTGACAAAAATTTTTTTTCATGAGTTCATCCAAAGACTAGGGATCAAAGACTTAGCTGATGATGTAGAAATTCAAGGATGGACTCACCTATTTTCTTTGCTAATTCCTATGTTATATGAGAAAGAAGTTAGGCACTTCTACTATAACATCGAAGCGAATGATGATGGAATTATAAATTCAATAGTTAATGGATAACTTGTTCACATGGACAGGGGCTAGGTAAAATGTTTAATGTGCCTGTCACAGGGATTAGGTATGTTGCTAGCAAATTACTTTCAAAAGTCTTTGTTAAAGAAATTGGCAAGGTGTCTAAATTGAATAGAACTAGAGTACCCAAAAAGTTTATGAAAGGTACATTTCAGTTCTACTTCGACTTTGTGATAAGAATCTTTTGCCTTGTTTTGAAAAATGAACAGTAGACACTAGATCAGGTCTTTTCTTGATGGAATCATTGTCTATGATGGATGAAATTAACCTTTCTGCCATTATGATAGAACACATGATCAAGATCTTCATAGTGAAGGATGGCATGATATGGTCTATCATTATTTCCTGAGAAAGGTATTCAAAGAAATTGGTCTTCAATTGAGGAAGGGAACAAAAGGGATAATGAAACAGTTCATGTCCCTCAACACTTTGATAGTGTGTGAATGTGTTAAGGGGCAGGAGTGGAAAAAAGGAAAATACCAAGTCTCTGCATAGCTTGACAGTCAGGATCAACTAAAGCATGAATTGGAAGAAATGATCTTTTTGCTGTCGAAAAGGGACACTAAAATTGCTCAAACTCAAAACTTAGCTTACAAAGGTTTCTCAAGTGGAACCTTGTTCAGAAGAGGTGTTGAAACTCAAGAAGCAGAATATTGTACTCAGTGCTAAGGTAGAAGACTTAAAGGACAGACTTTTGAAGAGCCATGAGGAGGTTGATGCTCGATTGTCCTTAATCCTCCAAAGTCTTCAACCCAAACCTCCCCCATCCCTCTAGTTTCTATCCTCGCTTCCCTATCCCTGTGGCAGTCTGTTGTTTTTATGCTTTTTTATTTTAGTTGTTTGGATGCTTTCTTTTTGTGGAATGAATGCTAAGTTGGATCATTTTGTCTATTCTCTTTTTTATTGTTGTTTTATTACGTATTTTGGAATAATATTGCCATGGGTTTATCTCTTCATGTGTTCCACTCATTTTGATTTACTGTAATCCTTTTTTATGATGTCAAAAGGGGGAATATATTGAGGGGGAAGTATTGGTTTGCAATGTGGGTTGAATAGAGGTTAGTTGGATTACAGTGTTTGTCATCATCAAGAAGGGAAAATTTGCTAGTATGTAAAGTTTTGATGATTTGACGAACTCTGGAATAGGATCTAATCCCATCTTAGGGTAAGTGCCAATTATACTAGTCTCTAACTAAATGTAACATTAGATCTACAAATAACAAAATTGGGTAGTGCTCGAGTTTTTGCAAAGTGTAGGACTACTGGCCAATAATATTGCTCCAAGTTCTGTGGTCCCAAAAGTGGTTATTTCTCATCAAGTGCTTCGGTATATTTTGAAGAAGGAAGTGTGTAGAGCTAACTACTTCCACATTCACTACTAAGAAACTTTTTTTTTCTTCTCGAGATACACCAAAAAACAACCATTGCATTCAAGCTTTCAGTGATCGTTTCTAGCTTTCTTTAGTGTTATTTCTACATGCCTTAATGTAAACCTAATCCTTATCTATAAAGGATTCTAGTGTGTTGATTTGAAGTTTCATTGTGATTGCTTCATATCCGTAGCTTGAGGTAGCTAGGATGGAAGTTGAAGTCTAAGCTAGTTCTTGTTGAATTAGTCTAGTAGGTTGCATTGTGGTAACTTAGTTCAAGAGGATTTCACTTTCTTGTAAGGGAAAAAGGGATTTGTGGATCAAACTTTAGATTGCAATAGGTTATAACATTTTACTCCTTAAAATTAGTGGCATTTGGCTTAAATCCTGTGGATTAGGTCGTAGTTATTTCTCTCTTGAGCAAAGAGTTTTTTCACGTAAAAATTGTTGTGTTTTGTGTTTACTCTCTTTCTTGATTTCTGTGTTTAGGGACCTGGTCCCTTGTTAGAGTAGACACGTGCAGGCCAACAAAATGCAATGTCCAAGGATCATATCAATGCCTCTAATGCAAAAGTTAGTGTTATTTGGATGCTAGTAGTAAGTTTGCAGTAGATATAAAGAACAAGGCTCGCTTCCTTAATGTTATTTTAATTCATGGTGTTATCATCTCGATTATTTTATTTTGCTGTTAGTTGATCAACTTTTTTCATCAAGATTTTGGTTAAAGGAACTAAATCACCTAATGGTTATTGCCTCAAATAAAATTTGAACCCGAAATATTATACCAACTTTGGAGTTCAAAATTTGATCTTGTTGTATTATTCATGTGAAACGATGTATTTTTGATTTTAAGGTTGTACTTTATCTTAACTAACTATACATGTTAGATCCCCTGATCATGTCTTTCTGCAGATGTATATGCAACCGATATATATATTCCACCACGCAAGTTCTTCTAATAAGTCCACGGAGAAAAGGCAAAAATTTATTGACATATATAATTTTGCAGAGCTCAAATACTACCAAGTTCTACCGAAGAAGTGGTTTGTGAAAATGAAAACAATGTAAAATAACCACTTAAATTCAACTGTGAGTACATACGCATTTTCTTCATTGGGACTTTATAATATAAGCCAGATTTTTATATTGAGGGTAAAGAGTAAATATTCATAAACTAAAGGGGCAAAATTGGAAAACAAAAGCTTTTCTTTTTCTATTCATTTCCATTTTTTACACAACTCCTTTTTTTTTGGAGGGTG
>JAOTQJ010116199.1:0-10815 GCA_025642045.1 Solanum sejunctum
ATTGCCCTATTATGATGAAATCATAGAGTCGCATTTGAAATCACATAACTTGAGTATAATGTTAGTATAATGTTACACGATCTCTGTTTTTGATGGCTTGGAATTTTTCAGTTGATTAAATCATTACCTGATCCTTTAGCTGCTGTTCATACCTTCTGTGTTTTCATATTGAATTTTATTTTCAGTTATCAAATTATGTTTTCACTCTCGAATCTGTTCAAACCTTAGTATATGAAACCCAATGTGATTCTGATGGATTACTGAATTTCAAGTATTAGTCTTAGTTCGCATGCTGCCAGGTTGTAATCCAAGCTTAAGGGATTTATTTCGAGCTTATGTGCTGTCACTTATTGTGCTAGATGTATTCATGATTCAGTGACCCTGCTACTTCTTGTGCATTCCTTTCTTTGATGGTTATAGTCCTTGCGAATATAACCTATCTGGTATACTGTCAAGGCCGCTATGATTCTACTTTGCTGGCTCTTCTCACAATCTGAATTTCTTGAGTCTAAGATAGCTAAAATGCAGAACACATCTTGTTATCTGTTTGCACCTTCTCCTTTCAAGATTTGTCTATTGTTGGGTCACAACAATGCTATGTTGCCTCGAATGGTTATGTGTTATACTTCAGTCTCATTCTAGCATGTTGGGATACCTCCACTTTGATTTCCTGCGACTTCTCAGTGCCATAAAAGATAACTTATTTAGTCTCCATGTTGCATCAACTGGTTCCTCTTGCACTCACGTTAGGCATAATCTGGTCTCAAACTCTATTTTATCTTCTTCATCTCTAGAATTAGTTTTGCTTGCTGAGTCAATAATGTTGTATTGCTTTGAAAGGCTACAAGTTATGTTTTCACCTCATTTTAAGCATATATTATTAGGACCTACATTTCAAGATCTAAATTGATTTGCAGCATCATGAGGAAGATTAAAGTACTTAGCGGTAGCTGATTTGTTTTAATTTATGGGTGCTATCTGTTTCTTTAATTACTTAGCAGTAGTCATTTATGCCTCTTCTTGCTCTCACTAGCTGAAGTATTTATTATCTCTCTAAGACAACCTTGGCTTCCCTCTATTTACAATTACTTTGAATCCTCTTGTAAGTTTTCTTATGTTCAAATGTATACTCCCTTTTGATTTCCTACTCAATCCTAGAAGATACTTGCACTGGCAGTAGCTCTTTGTAAGAGAATATTTTAATATCATTCATTTCCGCATAAGATCATGTTTCGACCAATTCTCTTATTCATGTACCAATTTGTTTCTTTCTTCTCAATCATTGCATGAAATCCTTGTTCGTGGGTCAATGGACCCTTTTCATCCGCATCTCCAATGGGCCACGGAGGCTCAAACTTCCTCTTATTCGGGTTGGCCCAATCTCCAGCGGATACGACAAGGAAATGAATCAAAAGCCTTTGGATGAACAACAGAGGGAGCTTGCCAATGTCCTTTTAAACTTCTTTGATTTTATCATTTGCAAAATACTTATGGCTTGTTTCTAATTCTAACATTATTATCTTATTGGTTTCGATTTAATTAAATTCTCAGCATGTCAAAATCATTTTTGTTATTCTTATCTTACTTTGAAAAAAAAAAGAAAGTGCTCGCAACATGTCAAAATCATTTTGTTCATATTTTACTTTGAAAAGAAATGTTTGCATATAAGTAAAAAAATAAGAAAAAATAAAATATAAAAAAATGTGATTTATTATTTTTAGTTTACTTTTTGAAACTCAGTCAATTTTTCAAGTTTGGTCAATTGTTTTAGGTTTAGTTGAGTCTAGTCAAACTTTTTCAAGTCTAGTCATATCTTTTCGAGTTTAGTCAAAACCTTTCAAAATTAATTAAATTTCAAAATCAGTCAAAGTTAGTTAAATCACCTAATCGTCGGATAACCGCATTTAGCGATCATTTCGAGTGCGTAAAACCTTCTCGAAGTGGAAATGTGAACCCGAACCTGTTTTCTGAATTTTAAAAGATTTTTCTGTTACATCTTTTAAAATATTTAATGGTTTCCTAATTATTCGTAAAATTAGGTGGTGACTCTGTTTTTCCCTTCAAATTTCAAAATTGGTTTTCTCTTAAAATTGAGTCTTTAACTGATTTTTGAATTTTCTTTTCAAAAAGCCATTTTTGGGTATAACACATATAGACTCAAGAAACAATTCACCATCTAGACCACCTATGGAGAACATGAGAGAACAACCTCATATTTTTATTTTAGTCTTACATACCTGGAGTTTGAAGAATCCTAAATTTTCCTGCACCAATTGGCCCTAGACTCGAAACCCTTCTCTCCTCTTCTTCTCCTTCTCTCAGAACATAGTTAGACTTAAGAAAAATGAGACTATAAAATCCTTTCGTACGAATGTAGGCTTAAATACTCGTTTTGGGACTTAAGAATATATTGGAAAGAATGAAAATACTCTTCCCGAAGTTAAAACAAAAAAATCACATTCTTGGCCACTGGTGCGCGTCGCGCACCAGCACATTTGGTCTGGTTTTCGCGAAATCAATTTCCGTCAAAGACATCAAAAAAAAAAACAAGTGTGGTTCCGCGTCCCAGGCGCGTCGCGGTCTGGACGTGAAAACCTTACTGTTTTGGCTCACTTTTAAAAAAAATAATTCGCATTTTTTCGCATTAAAGTCAAGTCCAGATCATTTTTTTATTTGATTTTTCGTGCTGATTGCAAATTTGGTCTTGAATTTTTCATCGAAGTTTTAAAAAATGCATTGTGCACATGATACATTTGATTGCTTGAATGTAATTTTTCTAAAAAAAATAAAATATATTTAAATATCATATGAATTAAATGAGAATATTTATATATATAAAAAAATTAAGATTTAAAAAAGGGAAATATAGTAAAAGTGAAAAAAAAATCAAAACATGGTCGTGGATGTTTTTAATTTCAAATACAACTTCAAGTTGCATTTTAAATTTTCGTTGCCAGACACTGACTTTTAAATAAAGTTTTAAAAAAATTCTGAAACAAAAGTTTAAAAATTATATGTCTTAAATGTCTTTTTATTTTTAAAAACTTCATGTCTAATTAAATTAACATCTTTGAAATTAACATCTTTGAAACGTAGAGTACTTAAGAACTTTTTTTTAATTATTTGCTTTAAACTAAATGAAGAAATTAAAAACGAATACAAAAAATATTCTTTCTTTTTAATATTATATTTGCTAATTTTTTAATCCTAACAAATTATCTTACTTAAAATACATAACTATAAAATATCGATATACTAGATATTGATTCAATTAAACTTCAATCTAATCAACAAAGACGCTCTGTAGATGTGCGTTACAAAGCATCCACGACGAGAGTTTCTTCGCCACATACCGCAAAGGTAGCGTAACCAAGGAGGTTTTAATTTAGTTGTGTGCAAATTTAGTAAATATTTATACTCCATAATAAAATTATTTATTAAATAATTAAAATTATATATGAAAAAAAATAATTAATTTATTATATATATAAGAGGCTACGATAGCAGCTGAAGCAGATTGTTATTGGACGACATATCTGCTTCGGCTGTCAATTTAAGCAGGTAGTTTTTCATTGACGTGCCTGCTTTGACCGCTTGATTTTTTAAAAATTTTGAAGCAGTTGAAGCAGGCAGCTATTGGAGCAGACAACTATTGGACGACGTGTCTGCTTCAACTACTTGCATAAGCAGATAATTGTCTATTGACGTGTCTAGTTCAACTGCTTGATTTAAAATTTTTTAAAAACTAAAAAAGATTCAGTTGATTATTGAAATTAATCTATCGATATCACATAAAAGGGAACAGAAAAAATACCATGTGTTATTTTATTAGAAAACTACGTAAAAATTACCATGAATCTAGATAAGTATAAAAAAATACTATAAATCATGATATTTGATATCTTCATATTTTTTTTTAAAAAAAAATAATTAAATAATTATTAAAATTAATCTATCAGCATTGCATAAAAGGGAGCAAAAGAAATAGCATGTATTATTTAATTAAGTAACTACGTAAAAATTACCACAATTTTGTATAATTAACAACAACAGTATTTCTAATATATGGAAGAGGATACAGAGCAGCTGAAGCCGGCAGCTATTGGACGACATATCTGGACGTCACATAAAAGGGAACAGAAGAAATAATATGTATTATTTAACTAGGAAACTACGTAAAAATTACTATGAATCTAGATAAGTATAAAAAAATACTATAAATAATGATCTTTGACAAATTCTATCTATATCACATAAGTTAAGACATAAATAGAACAAATATTAGGCCCACGTTGACGCGAGCGTCGATATCTAGTAACCTAATAAAAAGTAATGAATATGTCATATTTAATACAGTAAATATCTAGTTTCTTTTTTAGCTATTCTTTGATCCCAACTTTTCATGTAATATATTTAGTCTTTAAAATCTCAAGTTTAAAGGACATAATGGAAGACTTTACGTATCTTTAGTTTAGGATTATAAAATTTAAAATTCTTTTTTATCTATTTAAATTTTGTACATTCAAAAGTAAAATCAGACAAATAAATTAAACAATACCATTTAGAATAACCCGATACCCGATTAAACATAAATATATTATTTAATTTTAATAGTAAACTTACATACTGTTAAACCCAAGCCCGCTGACCCGACCCGTTTCTTTTGTCCTCATGAGGCATTCGGTATAACAGTACCATGTTTTCATAAAGCTAACGGTTTGATTGGCCTTCAGATGATTAATTTAATGTTGTGTGGATTTTCCTTCAAAATTAAAAATATTAAATAAATACGTGGCCAGTCATAATAAGCTATGCAATTTTTTTTTTAATATCGAGAAAAGAAACAGGCCTAGGATATTAGTTTGAGGATATTCTTGAGGCAAAGATAGGCTTGAGGTATTTTTAAATTAATATAGGTGAATAAAGAATATTTGAGAGTCATTTTTCAGACTTGAGGAGTATTTTTTATCTTTTTTTCATTCATATATTTCTTAATCCCGTGATCTTAAATATGTCACGTAAAAAAATATAATTAAGGTGTTGACAAAAAATAAATGGATCATTCACTTTTAATCATTCTAAATATGAAAGTAGATTATTATTTTTTGAAAAGAGGGTCTATATGCAAAGAACTATATATACTAAGTACTCTCTCCGTTCAATTTTACTTAACTCCTATTGAATTGACACAGAGATTAAGAAGTAGTAAATAATGGAGGGCATTTGGGTAATGACCCAATGCCAGTTTTATACGAGAATGTCCTAATGTCACGCTCCGAGCCTACATCCTGAACGTGGCCAGCACTCGAAAATCATTTGTGATCCCAAGCAAACCACTTAGCCTGGCTAACTTACTCAGCGGAAGACAAAAATATCATAATGAACTCAAATGGGGTCAATATTCATGAGCTTAAAAATACAATAGCAATATGTACATCTTAACTCAAAAATCTCTCAAATAGTTTAAAAGAAATAACTGAAACAAAATCTTTCTAGTCTATGAAGCCTCTAAAGTACTGACTCTGAATAAGGCACCAAAATAGGCTAATTGGTACCTCAACAAAATAAAAACAAAGAAGTGAATACTCCCGAGCTCCTCTGGATGCAAAGAGGCCTCATAAATCATTGATCGGAACTGTCCTACTAAGCATCTGCTAACATAGACACCTGCATCTGCATCTACATCATGATACAATGCAGCGCCAAAAACCTTAGTACGTGGAATGTACGGTATGTAAGATGGCCAAAACGTAATAGAGATAGAATATTTATTTTAAAACTGCACCTGGAGATAGCTTAACTAACAAAATATATCATACATATGAAATATATATATATATATACATTCTTATACTTGTCAAAAGTGCAACTCAACATAAAAGAAACACTTATGTTAACACAAAACTGAGCATAGCTAAATATATATAAAATATGGTGCTAAAAAAACTTAGCTTCGTACTTGGCTCAACTCAATTAAGTATTCATTATAAATAAAGAAGTACTTTAAGAAAGAAATACTAAAATTTAGTGTGTAAAATTGTAAGCTTTACTTCTTGAGGAGTTTCTCTAACCGACAACCATCACTATGAGCTCCGTGATGATACATCATCTTGCCCATGCTGCCAGAGCTGTCCTATACTTTGCCGGGGTAAGGGACGAAGAACTAGGTAGTGGATCCATCCCAAAACTGGGCCATCTCAGTGGCTAATGAGGAAGGTATTGTAGTACAATATTATCCTATGCTGGCTACATAGTTTATGAGTTTGAGTAATTTATTCTACTCTCATCCATATCGATGCTCAATACTACTCCCAAAATACTTTATATAGATCATACTTAAATAATCATAAATTCTTAAAATCTGGCTTTCTTGTGGACCTAGCCTAGCTTACTACTTAACTTTCTTAACAGAAATCTTTAACTTTATTGAAACTAATATTTTTCATGTACTTTCAAACATACTAGATTTCTCAACTAAAGTACTAAGAAACCTTCAAGAAAATCATTCTTTAACATATAATGTACTCAACTAAAATGCAAGAATGCTTCAAGAAAGGAATTCTTTAACTTATCTTGAACTATAAGCTTTATGGTGTTTATGAAACCCATGTGAATTTACAGGAAATAATTCATATTTTTAAAATCTTGGAGTCAATACTCTAATAACAATTAAGGAATCAAGATTCCTCATTTTTAAATCAAGAATCTATGCATATGTAAAGAATTTTACTAAACTTTGTAAGATTTTCATGAAAGTAATCTAAACCAAGACTTGTGACTTTTGGGATGAAAACTAGGTTATACTTTCTAAAATATAATCTAAAAATAATAATTTGAGAGTGGCCTTACATACCTTAGAGATAAGTTCTTGGAAGAATTGAAGAAAATTCTTGAATTCTTGACTTGCAATCTTTAGAGTTCTTGATGAAGAACCATGATTCTTGAAAAAGAAGAATCAAAAAATCCTTTTTTGGAATTCTTGAATATGTTTCTTGAAACCCTAGATTATAGTTTAAGATTCTATTATGGATTTATGAATAGATAAAGAAATCTAGGTTGTGTAACTTGAAATTCATGAAGAATAACTTACCTTGAGGAGGAATCTTGGAAATTAATCCTAACTTAATGACTTCTTGATGATTGTTGAGCGTTTATGTTTAGGAATGAAGGAGAGTGTTTTTAATTATGAAAACTGATGTTTTGGGCATTTTAAGACCTTAAATAGACCCTCTAAAGATTTTAGGATAAAATTACCTCCAAAATAAAAGGAAAAAAATATCATAGCTCATCCAGTAAGGGTTCGCGTCAGGTCCGTGATGCGCTCCGGGCGCGGACCTAATAAGAGCTCTGCATCCTTCACTAAAATAGTCATAACTTTCTACTCTGAACTCTGATTAATGAGAAATTAGATGCATTGAAAAGTTAATTTGAATATATTCGATTTAATATATTATGGGTCACCTAAATCCTTATACTATAAGAGATATGATCACTTGAAGTTGACCCTTCTATCGACTCATATGAAAACTTAGTTGCTAGAAATTCTTTGGACTTGGCTTGATGTAAAAGATTCCTTATGACTCTAAATCATATAATATACTTTAAATACTTAGAAGTTCATCCTAGCATATAAAGATAACCTAAAAGTCATTGGTCCATTTAATGTCTTTTATAAAATGTTATGTTAGAACTCAAATGTTAAGAAAGTTTTTAGCTTAACTTCGTACTGGAGGGTTCGTGTGACCTTAGATCATCTTCAATTCTGTCCACACATTACGAAATTGACTTTAACACTTATACTCAATTAAAAATCATTAACTAAAATTCTATATCATATAAAGGATAGTTCAGTCTCAGCTTAAAAGAGATTGGGGTGTTACACCTAATTTTTCACCATTTTCTAAGATCAAGAACACTCAAAACTCTCCCAAAATACTCTGAATTCATACCCAAATCCTCCATTCAATTTCAAGAATCTCAAGAGCACACTTTGAATCTCAAGAATCCAAGTTAAACTTCAAATCTTTCTCAAATCTTTCTTCAAGAATTTCAGGGTTTAGCTATGTAGGTCTTCGTCTATGGGTTCTTTCACCCATAGAGCCTAACCCTCTATTTTTATGAAATTTTATGATTTCAAGCTTAGATTTCTTATAAGTATTTTCTATTATTACTCCTATGCATGAACTATGTTAGTAATTTGTTGAATATTGGATTATTGATGCATGAACTTCTATTAAGAAATGAGATTATATTATGTTTATGAGATTAAAGCTTTGTATTCTATGATATCTTTAAAGACTTGGAAAGATTATGGATTTTTGAGTGATTTTCATGACACCCAAGATGAGGGTTTTACTACAATGTTAGTGGATTGCTTTGGATGACTTTAAAAATGAATTGTTTTTACTTCTCTCTTGCTTTATACTCTTGAATTGTATGATTTTAAGTGTATGTACATAAACCCATCATGTTTGACTAAATCTACATGATACTAATTCCTATATTGATGAAAGACTTTTACATGATTTGTAAGTCAAGTATTTTTATGGTGATTATGGGCTTGCAAGCATGTATTAAACTCATGAAAATTTTTTATGATTTATAAGTGAATTATTGAGTTCTTATGCTATGTTTTATTCTCATGTGAATTATGACGCCTACTAGAAGGGGTTATGAATTAAGTTGTATGTCCCACCCTCTAGTGCAAGGAAAATATCTATACAAAGGGGCACGTGCGATTCAATACTATTTACCATCTTATATCTATATGAAGAGGTTATCACCCTCATGTACGATTGAATACTATATACTATTTAATATCTACATGAAAGAGTTATGATCTAACATATATTTCTCACCCTCATGTACGATTTAATGTTATGCATCATCTTATGCTTATATAAAGGGGTTATGACCTATGCTATATCTCTACCCTCATGTACTATCCAATTCCTATTAGAAGGGGTTATGACCTAAGCTATCTTCCTCACCCTCTAGTACAAAGTATTTGGATGAGCTATTCATTTCACTTTATTGTATTGAACAAGTTGTGCAATTATGATCATTCTCACATATGTTTTGACCTAAGCATTGATTATACATGTCATATTTAGCTCATGTCTAATGATTATGATTATTCATCTTGATTATTATGGCTTATGATCCTTATTGTATTGTACCCCCCCACTTAGTACATTCCAAGTACTAACGAATACTTTATGCCCACATGATATCACCATATAGGGACCGAAGCTCTTATTGATTATAACACCCCACATCTTATAATATTAGTACTATGTAAATTAAACATGATATGGTTTGGGCAAATTAGAGCCAATTTTTAAAAGTGTTTGAGTCTCCAATTAAAGGGTGATATGTATGTCTACCACTTAAGAGGGTCGAGTGTATACATGTTTTGTGTCAAATTGAGGAGATCATAGCCCTAAACAAAGTGAGAGAATTGAGGTGCTTGTAGGACTCAAGAAGCTAGCAGGTGAATCACCTACTTGCTTAGCTTAAATTTGCTAGCTAAACGGAGATGAGGCTCAACGTCGAATTTGTCCAAGTCCAATTATGAATAAAGTTTGTATTAAGGGTGTAACTTTAGCTCATATTTTAGCATCATAAATGGACTATATGTTTAGCCTAAGATTAATAATAATAGGGCCCAAGTACACCACAACCCACTTGGCTAATTGAGCCCAACCTAAGTGAAGAAGAGTTTGGATAATAGGCAGCCAAGGCCCATCAACTTTGAGACCCATTTAGGCCCAAGTGTGACGAACAAGCTGCTGCCTCACCAGCTTATTAATATGTGGCATTATGTGGTCAAAAGGTCAAAAGAAAGTCGGCCAAGAGACTCTTTAAAAAGGGCTCAAAGCAGCACCTTAAATCATTTTACTTTGGACCAATTTTCAGCTTTCTTAAAGCCTCTTTTTCTCTCTTTATTTCACTTCACAAGTCAGCCTACATAACCCTCTAGGGTTTTTGAAGGAGACCTAAATCTTTAAGGCTAAGGTAAGTAGAAATATCCTTATACTTATTATACTTATCCCATGAAAAATAAGAAGTATATGCTAGTATGTTTGTGCTGGAAATTTGGACAACATGTGTCCTAAGGATTATTATGAACTTTTCTTGTTATTTAAGAGGTTTCTCTTCTTGGTTGGATGAATTATGAAGTAAGACTTATGTTTTTAACAAGGTATAGTTTGTTAATGATGTATAAAGGCTGATGCACTACTTTTACAGCCTGCAAAAGTGTGTTCTTATATAATATCGCAATTGTGTTCTTAGTACGAACTTATTGGCTGATGGATGAAAGGCTATTGCCTCACGTCCTTCATGACTAATTTGGTACTGTTATAAGACTATTTTAAGGCTATTTTTACGCATAGATATGTTGAGTACAATTTGAATAAAGTTGAAATAAATTTGGGATTTTCGACGTCAAAATATAGCGAAGGGGTGTAACATTATGCAGCCTATTTGTATGTTGCATAAAATTATATGTATTGTGCTTTGTGGGATGTTATAAGACTAATATGGTACTAGAACAGGCTGTACATGATATGTATATGATAATGTGTATAGAAAATATGATTAAGGTCCAAAAGGTTGAAAGAATATACTCGGGTTTATAAATACCCGCTTGCTGCCTGTGTTTTTTTTTATGAGATTGGGCTACCAAGATGTATCTATTGGCCACTAATTCTATTTTTATCACCTACTATGTTATAGATAAATATTTGGAGGAAGGGAAGGTTATCTCGAGGTAATAGCGAGGTCGTACAATGAGGTATATAAGGCTACTTG
>JAOTQJ010116210.1:0-10815 GCA_025642045.1 Solanum sejunctum
GAATCACCAGTTTGCACTAGGGGATTTGGTGTTGCTATATAACTCTAGATTGAAGTTGTTCCCTTGGAATCTCAAGTCCAGATGGTTGGGGCTATTCATAGACATATTTTCGACCATGGGACTATTAAGTTGCATAAAAGAAATAGTGCGAAATTCAAAGAAAATGGCCAAAGAGTCAAAACTGTATCTTGGTAATGCTGAAGAAGTGAAGATAGTGGAATCATGAACACTTGGTGAAGTCTAAGTACCCAAGTTGTCTAAGTCATGCCATGGTAATAAATCAGGCACTGCTTGGGAGGCAATTCAAGGTAGAGACTTGCACTTAGGCACCCAGGTACGATTTTTGTCCCGTGCACTTTGATTCTATCATATTTTGTGTATTAAGGACAATGCAAACTCTTTTTGATGGGGCATGGGTAGTTTTAGGCCTTAGTGAAGTCTGAGTAACTATGGCCTACAACTATTCCAAATTTTGAGTCTGAGGGGTTTTCTTGCTTGAACTCTTTCTCTAAGGACATTCATTTTCTGTTGAACTGATATGTTTAGGATGTGTAGGTAGTATTAGTAGCATGTAGTACCAAAGTCTACGGAATATGTTAGTTTTTGTGTGAAAAATGATACCCATCAAAATTTTGTTAGGTAATCTTCATAACAACCATGCAGTATTTATTGATTGACAGTGCTTATTATGATAAGTAAGGTCTAATTATGATTTGAGAGTCTATGTTGATAGTGTAATCAGTGCTATGTGTGGTGTAAGCTTTCTTTGCTTAGTTCTTATATTGTGTTTCAATTCAGAACTTGCCCTGTTACTTTAACTTAGACTGTAGGTTAGTTGGTCAGGAAATCATCTTAGGACATTGTTCATATTAGTCCACTTAGCCTAAATGACTAGCCAAATATGTAATGTACTCCTTGATCCCAACGCTTGAGCCTTGCATGTACCATTTTTTGTGTAAAAATGTAAGTAACCTAACCTTGTTGAATGTAAAATCCTGAAATTGGCCCTAGTCCTTCCTTGAATATTATGCACCTTAACTGAGACAAAAAGTCTAAACTGAGAGTGGCTACCAAAAAGTGGCCTGGTTTAAAGATTTGATATTATGTACCTCAACTCCGGCTAAAAGCTAAGTCGAGGGTGGCTGGTATAAGGGTAATCACGTAAAATGGAGTGGAAGCTAATGATATAGGAAAAATGAATAAAAATTTACTATGGGTCTAAGAAAATGGCTAAATGCCTAGACAATGAGCTAAGAAGAAAAATGATGTGAAAATAGAGGCAATGAGCTAAAATGAGAGTAAGGCACCCAGAAAAGCTTGAAATAGGAGAAAGGGAGAATGAGCTGAAAAATGATGGTGTTCATAAGGCAGAAGTGTAGAATAATGAAGTTTCAAGAAGGACCATTGTCACTATGTTTCTAAAATATCATAGCAAGCCCCCTGAGCCTACGTTACAAGCCAAATAAGTCTTATAGTAATCCTAGTCCAAGTAGTCGAAGATCTTAGTTATGAGTATAGGGAAAGCATATGGCGTTGAGAACGGTGTTTGAGTATCTGTTGTGAGTGTGAGTGATTTTGTTTAGTACCAAGCATTGAATCGGAAAAACTATCATGAGTGGTATATGGGCCTTCTTTTTGTGAGGGTACTTGCATTGCACTATTGAATTTAGATTAATTCAATGATTGTTGCTTATCTATGGTTACCTTGCTTATCGTAGTTGCAGTATCACATGTATTGATCTGCATTGGTTTGTATAGCTATCTAATATGCATTGATGAGTAGTATAGGTATCTATGATTGATTTTTGAGGTGTTGTGTGCCATTAGATCGAGGTGTGTGGTACTGTACTGCTTATGTAGATTGAGCCTATTATTTGAGGACAAACAATAATTTTAAGTTGAGAGAGTTGATGTGCTATCAAAATACATCACTTTTGATGCTTAAAACTTGGGATATTGTTTGTTATTTAAGCAATGTTAGTGGTTTTTATGTTTTTTTTTTTTAGGATTACTGGATTTGGCAAGATTTTGGGCTAAATGCTGCATTGGTACAATTTTACTGATGTATGAAGTACTCTACAAGCCGTCAAAATTTCCACGAGCCATAGAGTATGTTTGTAGTTGAGATCTTATGAAGGGCCAATTTTCTGAAGTTATATCTATGAACTATCAGACAAGCGTGGAAATTTGCACGAGTCATGGATGAGGTTCCGTACTCTGAGGATCAAAACGTGGGATTTTCTAGAAAGTCATCAGACGAAACCCTATATGGTCTATAATTTTTAATATGGCACGTAGAAAGGTCTCATAGATGTTGTGCCCTATTTTGAATAATGAAGTTCACGAAGCCCCGTCATGAGTTGTAAATCTTAGTATGGCCTGTAACCCTGCCCATATTTCCTGCCGAATCTAGTTTCCTATTTTATTTTGAACTTGTATTTTAGTTATTATAAATAGGTTTTTAGTTTATTTTCAGTACAGAACGAAAGAGAATGACTAGAAACATAGAAAAAGTGCTTGGAAACACTTGGAGCACAACTTTGTGATTTTAATCAATACTTCATGATTTCTTGTGAAGAGTTTGGATTTTTATTCTCAAATTCATCTTTATAAGTTCTCAAATATGTTGTTCTATATCAGTATTCTAGCATATAAAATTATTATGCATAGTTAAATCCACAACTAGGGTTGTGGAAACCATGAAGAACTAACAAGGTAAAATTAGATAATTTGTAATTCTTGGAAAGTGTGCATGCATGTATTAATTAATTCTCTTCATTTTGATTGCTTTTTAATGGTGGCCAATGTTAGAACTCGCTTAGTTGTTACTGACTAGATCCATATAGTAATAAATGGGAAAAGAAATTAATTAATGGAATTCGATCAATTTCTTCTCGTCTAATCAACCAAACTGTATTAAGGGGAGGTTGTATTGGAACAATAGATAAGGGTTAGTAATGTCACGCTGCGTGGATGGATCATATAACGTAGTGAAATTTAACTCTCACCTGGATGAAAGGGTTTTGTAAACTTAACTTACTATTCTACATGCAACACACTAGAAAAGATTATGGTTATATGGTAATACAAAGTTAGGGAATCATGGAGAATACAATACCCTAGTTACTCTTCTCACTGGTTTCACAACACTTGTTCTAGTTTTGGTTTACTTTCACCAAATTATACAAACCCCTTATTTCTGGAGGTAAGTAGGTTAATTAACTTAAATTTCTTGAAATTACCCTGAATCCACCATATTCCCTATGGGATTCGACCCTACCTTGATTAGGTTATATATCTTGACAACGACGACTTTAACCTACAAAAAAGAAGGTGTTGCTTGGGAGACATCAATAAAACTCTCAACGTTTTAATTCCTCCAAGAACTTTGATGGATACAACTTACTTGTTCCTTAACTACTACTTGCTGGTCTAGGATATCAATCTAAACCTCTTCATAGATCAAGTTCTCTTCGACACTCATATCTTCCAATGGCTCTATAGAATTTGCATCACCCACAAACTTCTACAACATTGGTACATGAAAACCATATAAACCATACTCATTTCCAATGGAAAATCCAACTTATAAACGATCTTACCAACCCTCCTAAGAATTTATAAGGCCCTACTATACCTAGTGCACAATTTTCCTTTTTTATTGAATTTTACCATACCTTTCATTGGTGAAACCTTCAAGTATACCCAATCATTTATAGTGAACTTAAGATCACTTTCTAAAATCAGATTACGACTTTTGGTGAATTTGATCCATTATCAACTTCATCCTTATGAGTATCACCTATTTTATAGCATCAAAAACCAAGTTGGGTCCAATCAAAGCTATTCCACTAATCTTGAACCAGCCCACTGAAGATCTATATCATCTCCCATAAAAAGAATCAAATATTGCTATCTCTATGCTAGGTGATACTTATTGTTGTAGGCAAACTAAATAAGTGGTAGATGGTCATTCCATCATCCTTTAAATTTCAACACATAAGCCCTTAACATGTCCTCAAGTATTTCAATTGTCCTCTCGACTTGCCTGTCGGTTTAAAGATGGAAAGTAGTGCTTAACTTCTCCTTGGTACAAACATACAATGACTTTCAGAAATGAGAAGTGCATTGGGCACTATGATTTGATATAATGGACAATGGCACAACATGCAACCTTACCAACATATGGATATACAACTTGGCATACTATTGAGTACCATATGAAGTGTTAATATATAAAAAAATGATCTGAGTTTGTCATTTTATCAACAATCAATAAATTAGAGTCATATTGCTTCCTAGTACGATTTAACCCTACTATAAAATTGATGTTCACATTCATGTTCGGCTTTCACTTATTGGCGATTAGAACATTCTCCTATGAACATTACTATATCCGTCTTCATTCTATTCTAGCAATACACCTCTCAATATATCTTGGTGCATCCTAAGTGAATAAACTATTGTGAATTGTGATCATTATCCAAAATCATCTCCCTTTGGCCACTTATATATGGAGCACATAGCCATGCTTAAAAATGAAGGACACTATCTTCCCATTGAGAAAAGACTTCTATTTTCTTATTTACTTCTATACTGCCAACTTCATTAACTCTATTAATGTCTGGTCTAAGTCATGCTTGGCCTTAACATCTACTATCAAAAGATGATTCAGAAGTATTATGCATAAGAACATCATGTGCTACCAAAATACAACATATTTGATGCCTAAAATATGGATTTTGCATGTTCTCAATGTGACCTTTTATGATTTTTATGCATTTTTGCAGAAAATGCAGGTTGCCTTGATTTTGCGAAAAGTTGTTGATTTTATTGATTTTCAAGACCTACGGACTCCACTACAAGTTGTAGCCTAAGCTACGAGTCATAGGGGCTATCTTATATCATCTAATAGTTTTCAAAAATAAAATTTGAAGGTTTAAAGTTCATCTATATGAGCTCAAGGTATTAGTCGTAGTCTCCTTCATGGCTCGTAAAGAGAGGCCTCTTAGAAATTGATAGTGTTGATCAAAATTTGACCAAGAAATTCTAAAGTGGACTATGAGAAGGCACTACGAGTCGTAGAATAGAGTATGAATCATGGAGGTGTATCATTGCAATGAAGTCCAAAATATCAAGTGCTAACAACGAAAGCCCGACTATGGCTCGTAGTGAATCTTATGACTCGTAACTACGACCCGTAGTGGATGCTAACCAAATTTTATAATTATTTTAAGGACCTTTTTATAAATACTATAAATAGTATGTTTTAGGGTTTTAGGGCAACAATTCATTCATTATTCACATCGTACACAAATTTTTTTATAGAGGTCTTAGGTTAGAATTTTATGGTTTATATTTGGAGACTCAAATTTGGAGATTACATTCACTTATGGGTTAACTTCATTATTAAAGCTTGTGATTCTAATTTCAAACTGGGTTTTATTGTTCTTTATTTCTCTTGGGAAAGAAAACTTCCATGTCTTCTTTATTCATTGTTGATTTGTTTGCCCAAGCCATAAGTGGCTAAACCCCACAATTTGGGGTTGTGGGAACCATGAATAGCTAACTTGGAAAACCAGGATTATTTACACTTATTGAGTTAGGTCTTTGCATGTATTATTCATTTTTCTTCATTTTGCTTATTTTTTGATGGTGGCCAATGTTAAACCCCGCCTAGTGTCATGATCCCGATCAAGGTAGTGATGAATATTAAAAGAAAATGGGTGCCAAAACTCGATTGATGTGTTTTCGTCTAATCAACCAAACTCATGCAATGAGAGTTTGGCTGGGACAATGGGAATGGTTAGTTTGGAACACTATGGGACAATGGGAATGGTTAGTTTGACCTTCACCTTTGCCTAATGGATGGAAGAACTTAAATTACCGTACTCTATGCAATATCCCAATTTAGGTTGTGTTATCTAGGGTGTTTGAGTTAGTGAATCATGGGGAGCCCAATTTTTGAAGTTTCTCTCCAATTTGATTTTCTCTCCATTTTAGTAGTTTAGTTTAATTTTCCATTGATTATTGTGAAACTCTCTTCCTTAAGAATTGACTTGTTTAATATTTGAATTGATTGTTGGTGAATCAAAGTGGCAAAGCCCCATATTCTCTTGGGATTTAACCCTAATATTTGTTGGTTTTTTTACTATTGACAATATATTTGTCCTCAAAGTGAGAGATACTATTTGAGCGACATCAAAATTAATGGCACCGTTGCCGGGGAATACGATGATGCTTTGGTTTGATTTCACTAGTAGTTAATTCAAGTGTTGTGTTGATTTTTAAATTCTCTTGTATTTTACATTTTGTTTTTATTTTTGGTTGTTAGTTTTTTATTGTACGGGCAAATATTGGTTGCATCCTCTTTACTTCAGTTGATATAAAGAGTCAACAGGATACCAGACGAATGGATGAAGAAAAGGTCCTTATCACCAGCGACCTACTCCAATCATTACAGAGACATGCTCTATCTAGTGGTCATTCATCGAAGTATCTATATGATTACTTATAGAAATTTTGACACGTGTGTAGGCAGGTAATAGGAACAACATATCTATCTATTGATGCTGTGCAAATTCAAGTCTTCCCAATAATTTTCATAGAAAATACTGTAACTTGGTTGGCCCAACTTTCACAAGATGTGTTCGCCAATTAGGTGGAGGAACAAAGAGCTTTCCTAGTAATTCCATGTCAAACAAAACAGGTATAAACGGAGGGATAAAATCATTAGTTTTTGATAATCACTAGGTGGTTTCCTCACTTTGACATGGGGGCAATTCAAGAGATGCTTATGAGATGACCCAAATCATGGCATTTCAGGTGGAACACTAGTGGCAAGATTATATCGATCGCTGAGCCTAGAGCATCAAGCTCATTCAGATGATCTAATGGGAGGAAACTACCTAGCATTCCTACGGTCACCATTTGTAGAGTTTGTTGATTGATTGGACAAGTTAGAGGTGGTTCATAACATATATAGACCTATACAAGAGCAAGAAACTAGTCGCATGGACGTCTCTAATGATAACTTTGAGCAAGTGAATGATGAGGACAACTGGTTTAAGCTAACACATCAACAATGCCAAGGAAACAGGAGATCTAAAGTTGAAGACATGGTTGCCTAGTTGGTGATAAGGGCAGATGCACAAGAGAAATTCTTGAGAGAAATCAAATTTGATATCATCAATACAAATTACAAAGTTGATCGGCATGCGGGAGCAATTGAGCATATTTAGCAGTGCATGTTGAGAAAAGCAAAGCCTTGTGGGGATGTTTATCGAATCTTGAGGAATTCTGAGTACTCAAGTTGACTAAGTCATGCCGTAATATTAACTCAGGTGCTACTTGGGAGGTAACCCAAAATGTTTTAATGCTTTTGTTTGATTTTGACTTTATTGGTAAGTTTTGAATTTTTAGGTAGCATTTTTATGGTGTGTTTACTTTTGATTTTAGACATGGGTTGGTTGTATCTTGATAGAATGGTTCATGTTTAGATAAATTTACAGGTTTTGAATAAAGTGGAAAAATTGCTGAAAATGATAGTTGAAGCAGCCTCTATGACCAGGCCTACGAGTTGTAGTGGACACCATAACTCGTACTCTCGCCCCGTAGAGAGTAACAATGTATAGATAAATTTAGCACTCAGACTATAAGCCAACTTTACGACTCATAGTCCAAGCTACGAGTCCTAAATGGGGTTTATAGTGCCCAGGTATGATTTAAAATTTTTTCTAAGTGTTGAGTGGCTTATGAGACCAAGCCCTAAAAGTCGCAGTTAGATCTATGACCCATAGTCGGTGTTTCATATACCCAACTTTGGTAAATTTTTAAAGTAACTTGATAACTTATGCAAGGGGTCAAAATCATTTTTGACCCCCATTTTCAACCCTAACCACCGAATTTACCCCAATTCCTTTCCCTCCACCTGTTTCAATCACTTTTTCTGGCTAGTACCCTACTGTTCCGACGAGGCTTTTCCTACAACTAGGGTTTTTGGTCCCATTTTCTTTAGTTCCCTTGCTTTAGTTCATTCTTACATCCGGTATGTCTCTTGGTTTACCTTAATTCTTAAAATTAACTTTGCTCTAAATTGTTTGGGTAAGTCTATGGTTGAAATTGTAACCGAGAGTATTGTTTGTGTGTGTGATGGTACTAAAAGGAATGCTAGGTTTTTGATCAAAATGAATGGTATTTAACCTTAATTGAAGGATTTGCCCTTGTTGTTATGATTGGATTATCATACCACATTGATTATTGTTGATTGGCTGGGTATTGTTGAATGGTGAATATTTGTTGACTAGCAAAGTCATAATAGCTTCAGAATGTGTTGGTGGGGCATTGTTGATGAAATTTTGGCGTGTTAAATTCTTGGTGTACTTGAAAACTATTCCCATTAACCATTGTCTATGCATTTGAATGAATATTTCATGTGATTTGGGGATGGTTAGGTGTGGGTATGTATGAATGAATTGGGGAATGTTGATTCAAATGCATGTTCATTGCTGTATCCTTATTGTTTTGGTTGATTTTGATTGTGATATCGGTTTAAGGTTCAGAATGACTTGTGTTTATTTTATGAATGTGTGATATTGCTTCGATGTTGTTTAGTTTATATTAAAATGGCTCTTCAGGTCCATGTGATGCGATGGTGGGTTTTCACGTACCTATCACTTCTTGCTACGAGAGTCTCTTATGACCGGTAGATGGGTCTGCAAGTTGTAGTTGCTTCTCATAGGTTGTGAAAGTGACCTAAGAACCCTGAGTCTTTACCATACGAGCCCCACCTACGAGTTATAATACCCTCGATGAACCTTAGTTGGGTCTCGTGGACTTGTGCCTGTGTTAATTTTGTAATTTGAAACCTTGTACGAGACCTATCTATGACCCCTAGTCAAGGCTACGAGTCATAATGGCGTCTTGTACTAAGTTTTAGTTTCTAAAATTATTATGTAACTTTAATTTCTAAGGCCATAGTACGACTCATAGTTCCAACTATGAGTCACACCAGGCTCTCGTACCTTCCATCTACAACTAATTCCTGTGTGTGATTTCTTTCTTTTTCATTTGATTTACTTTTATGTTGTTGAGTGTTTTTGGGATAATAATGCTTTATTTGTGATAGTTTTAGATATAATGGCCCCAAAGATTAGAAAGGCAACAATCAAAGCCTTTGGGAGACAACACAAAGATGAACCTTATAATATCAAGCACTCACACAACAATCAAGCCCAATTGAGTAGGTTGGTTGAGGTTCCTGATGTTTTTTTTGATCCAGAGGCAAAAGGGCCTTAGATTAGGGCAACTACTACACGAGCTACTTAGACCCCGATGCAAGTAGATAGTACCTCCCAGTCTGATGAGGAAGGAAGTGAGGACGAGTCTGACCGAAGTTCACTACAAATGACTCCCTCTCATACGGAGTCTGACTTAGAGGAGGCACCCAAGGATGGATGAGATGCCCAGTCCTCGATTGCCCTGTGTATTTTTCCTATAGATCATTAGGATTATTAATGGGGTGTAGAGGGGATAAAGAGGATATATGATGAGGGGTTAGAGCCAAAAGGGCAGGGGCATTCAATACGATCATTTTATAAGGAATGCCAGCTGATTTACATAGGCTTAAGACATGTCCCTAGATTAGAGGATGGCATAGGGTGACAAAAGCTCAGGTGGTTGACTGATATGTTGGGAAAGAATAGAGGTATCGCCTCAGATAGATCCCATGTTCATGGCGCTCTATACTATTGATCCTAGCCTGATAAAGGCTGATGAGAACCCCATGGCGCTTTAACGGGCACAACCTCCCATGCCTGATAAAATCATACTAGAGCCATAGGTTGAGGGTTCAACGGTTGGTGCCATTACTACTCCAACTACGACTACTGTTGAGGGACCATAAATACTTGTGGCAGTCGACATTGAGAGATGTCCCACTGTAACTGTACCTTCACAAGAGCCACGTACATCACAAATTCCTTCTGTAGACATCCCTATTGTATCTGCTATTGCTTTTTAGGCTATGGTAAAGATATTATCACGGATCAAGGCTTAGTTGCCTCGGCTTATGAAGTAGCTAATGCAATGGGTCTGGCACATCGTTGAGGAGTTAAAGGAATGATGGAAGGCATTCACCACATCTATAGTTGACCAGTATTTTGCTGCAGTGGATGCCCGCGTTGATGCCTTCTAGGACCAAGTATAGAAGAGATTAGCTGAGGCCCAGTTAGTAGACCTGTCTGCCGTTCGTAAGGAGTTGATGAAGTTTAAGGATAACTTGATTACATCATCAATGGGTTCGATTACAGTTCTTGAGCCTACACCTATAAAGGAGCCGCTATTTGATATGTTTGAGTCAGAAGATCCCCCACCACATTCTTCTGAAAGAGATCTATTAAGGATGATGATTTACAAGAGTGGCCAGTGTGCTAGAAGATATCCGAGGCTAATGAAGACTAGGATGAGGATGCGGTTGGGCTTGTCTTAAGGACATCAAGAGAGGAAGAAGAGTACAGGCGATCCTAGGAGCTTGATCGATTGAAAGGCATTGGCTCATCCAGGATGACTACAACACAGACTGCGTCGCGGGAGGGAGGTGATTAGCTCATCCAGAGACCGGTGCTTAAGCAACATGTGATGTTTGTTTTTGACCCCCTGCTCTTATTTTGTTTTGACTTATACATTGAGGACAAAGTACATTGTTTTTGGTGGGGTGTGTGTAGCTATGGACTAGGGTGAAGTCTTAGTAGCTTTTAGTTCATGGCTATCCCAATTTTTGATTATGAGGTTTTCTTACCTGTGTTGGTTTCCCTC
>JAOTQJ010116232.1:0-10812 GCA_025642045.1 Solanum sejunctum
TCTTTTACCCCATAAAGACTATTTCCATGACGAATAAACACAAATACATAACAACAATCCAATATACAACCATATGCAACTTTTATTCCCAATTCGACCACCAATTCAAAATCTATAGTTTCATTAATAACCAATCCTATTTTTGCATTTTACCTTCATTTTAACACATTCCTAACACCTTCACACCTTTAATTAACATAAGCAAAGATAAAAATTAACATACCTTGTAATCCTTTACTACACCCAAATCTTTCGTAACCCCTAAACTACGTGTTTTCTTGACCAACCAATGCCACCACGCTACTTAAGAGCTTTAATATACCGAGTTTGGAGCATTAAATAATCGAAAACATGAAAAAATTAAATTTTTTTTGAAGCACTGTATATTTCTAAGAACATCAAATATATTTCTTTCATTCTAAGGACACACCATTTACAATTGGTTAGTGGTTGGGAGTGGACCTCCTCCTGCTGAATTTGGGAGGTTCTTGCTGACTCAAACTTAGAGTCGAAATATAAGGGCGTCCTCTGTGGCAAGCTACTATCTGACCCTTCCGGGTTGCCCTATTTTTCGTCCTCTTCAAACTGGGAGGAACTACACACTTCCATGGGCGTCTTTACTACAAGTGCTCGATTTTGAGGTTTATTGGCCTCTAGGTCTAGCCTAACTCTATGGACTTGTAGAGAGCCCTCAGATTGCTCGATATTGGAGGATTCATTCCGCAACCTCCATTGAAGAACTTGAATAGCCCATTTGTATTTTGGAGGCATTTTTTCTACAGACAAACCATAAAGCAACCTGCTAATCCAAGATGTTTGATTAATTGAAATACAAAGCAAAGAATAAGAAACAAACACAAATGAAAGTTAGCAAAGTTTGCGAGACCCTCACTACAAGTCGTACCAGGTAGTGTGAGTCATATGTGGGTCTCGTATGAGAAATATAAAGGAATCACAAGTGACTGATGCTTGCTATGAGGGATCTCTATAACTCATATAGGAACTTATGAGTCATTGGAGTGCCTTGTAACTGATCACAAAAGCCACCTGCAATGCCTACTTATTTCCCACTCAAAGCACAAATATGTCACCAAATTTCAACACATTCAAGCAAATAGGAGCAAAGAAAGACTAAATGACACATATTCAGTTCCACACTAACATTGGCAGTTCAAAATGACCATCATCCCTAAGAGTCGATGTCAATTTTACAATTCGTCAAGCACACAAAACATAAAATATATTACAAACTAACACTTGACAACCAAACACTTTCCAAATGAGTGTAATCACCATTTACAATCATCCAATCACGATCCATATGTTCAAACATAGACAACCACACCCATACTACCTACATTTCTACTCCAACAACAATATTGCAATATAAATCACAAATTTACCTGATTCATGCTCATAATCATCCATTCAAGAATCTCAACAAGGTTCAATTTATAACTTAATCTATTTCAAAGCCCATAAACCTTAGATTACAAGTTTAGCTTAAAAATCACTGTTTGGCATACTTAAGCCTGGTCAAACTAAACCTATACTCATGCAAGGACAAGCTCATCAACAAAAATCAATAAGTGTAACCAAAATTCTTACCAATTTGATTGTAGAGGTGAACCAAAGTGAAAAAAATTGAAAATCAAGACGAAACTCTAGAATTTGGTAACCTCGCCGAAATCTTTGCTAGAAAGTTTTGTGGTGTGGTTGAGATTTTCACCAAAAAAGATAATAGGAGTAGAGTTTGGGTTTTTTAGGTCGAGTTTTAAAGTTTAAATATCGAGGCTATGAGACCTAGACTATAAGTCGTAGTTCTTCGTATGACTAGTAGGTCCTAGAATTAAACTAGACCCAATACTTAGTAAAATTTTAAGAATCATATTTGGGCACTACGAACCCTACTTACGACTTATAGGGGATCCTACGAATCATAAGGTTAGCTTGTTGTGTATGTACCAACTTCAGATACTTATTGTTTCCCCCTACGAGGCATGACTATGAGTCGTAGTGAAGACTACGACTCGTGGGCCTGCTCGCAGGAGCTCTCCAAGCCCAATTTTTTTAGATCTTCAGTATTTTCCTTCTCACCTATTTACCAAATCTCAAACCACAGAAATCCTAAAAGTTATTACAATTGAATCATTATCTATAAATTTAAATCAAACTATTACTACTACTACTACTACTACTACTACTACTCTAAGTGTTTAATAAAAAAATCATTAGCAAAATGCTTGGGTTGCCTCCCAAGAAATGCCTTGTTTAACATAGTGGACCGACTCTATCATCATCCTTTGTCAACTATCATCGAGTGTCCACACCTCACTCTTGCATTCATCTGGGTGTTTCACGGATTGATGAATGTCGAACACAACTTCTGCATCATTAACATTGAATTACAGCTGACTTGAATCCATATCTACAAGTGCTCTCCTAGTGGCCAGAAAAGGTCTCCCCAAAATGATGGGCACTTCAAAATCAACTTCGCAGTCTGGGATCACAAAATCTGCCTAAAAAATGAACTTATCGATTTTAGCAAGCACATCCAAAAGGATTTGCTTTAGCTTTTAAATTGTTCGATCTACCATAAGCAACCTCATTTGTGTTGGGGTAGGAGTACCAAGGCCAAGCTTTTTGAATACATAAAGAGGCATTAAATTTATGATTCCTCCTAAGTGGCATAGTGCTCTTGCAAATTCAACACCGGCAATAGTAAAAGGAATGGTGAATGCCCCGGGGTCCTCTCATTTTTGAGCAAGGCATTTAGCCATACTCGCACTACATTGTTAGAGTTCTTGTGAGAATTCTTGGCTCAAAGTTCATTTCTTGGTGACTAAATCCCTCATACATTTAGCATATCTGGACAGTTTCTCCAATGCTTCTAGGAGAAGGATGTTAATGAAGAGCTTTTTCAACATTGAGAGAAAGTGCTAATTTACCGTCCTCTTCCTTCTTCTTGAGCCTTTAAGGGAACGGAGGAGGAGGTTTTGGGATGGATTTCACTGTCATGCTGCCTTATCTCTTCTTGTGGCATGCCAACACCCTTCGGATATTTTCCCCTAACTTCAACTTCACCACCAAGACCTTTCTCGATGATTTCATCCACAATAATTGGCATAGGGGGATCTACTATGCTTTTACCACTCCGAGTCATCACCATTATACAATGTCCTTCATTTTTAGGTTTCTAAAATATATTGCTTGGTAGGGTGCCTTTTTGATGTTGGTTCAGTTGTGAAGAAACTTGCCCAAACTGTTGCTCAAGTTGCATAATTGCCACTATGAGACTCTATCTTTTGATTAATACTTGACATATCTACTTTCATTACCTTTAGATTCTCATTTTGATGATCTGCTCTCTTCAACAATTTTTCAAACATATCTTCGATTATAAAATTATTTCATCTGGCATCATGATTATGTGGTGGTACATAAGGATTGCTTTTATAACCTTCTCTTCTCCCTACTTCTGCATCTGACACACTTTCTCTCTCATAATATTCACCCCTATTATCTATATACATTCCATCACGGTTAGAGTTCTAACCTTGATTCCTAGAACCTTGCCTCCAATAGTCCAAGTTGGACCCTTGGGGGTTGTTTTGGAAACCTGCCACTTGGTTGCTTAAATAACAGGCATCCTCATCAAAGAATTGATCATCATACACAGGAGTAATTGGGGGTTGGTGATCTATTGATTTCACACTAGCTTGGTTTTGCTTCAAAACCAAATCCATGCTTGTACGGAGTTGAGCAAGTTGCTCCATAATCTCTTCATTCACTTTCACTTGCTCATTACTTGTGGTAACATCACAAGAACTCTTTGTATTACCATACTTATTCTGACCTCATGCTCTGTTGGTCTTTACCACTTGCTCCATTCTTTTGGCAACTAGCTTAAATGGTTGATCAAGAAAAACACCTCCTATGATTGTGTCGGCGCAAATTTTGCTATAATCATCAAGTGATCTATAGAAGATCTTGACCAAAGCATCATCAATAATTTTGTGATAAGGGAACATCCTCATGTATTTAGTGAATCTCTCCCATATAGTGCTAAGACAGCCTCTAGGCAATTGCTCGAAATGATTAACTTGGTCATTACTCTTCAACTTCTTCGATCTTGGGAAATATCTTTCTAGGAACACTCTCTGCAGCTCAACCCAACTCGTGATGGTACTCGGAGAAAGTTCAAACAACTATATAACTGCATTGCCAGTCAGCGACAATAGGAACACCCTCTATCCAACAGCGTCAATCGAATTATTTAAGTCTCCATGACACTTTTGCACACAAAGATGATATTTTGGAGATGATGGTGGTGAATATCTTATCCTAACCTTGTGAATAGGCCATGGTTTTGGAGCATCTGGAGCAATCCACTTGATGCCGAGAACTTAGTATTCGTCGATAGACGGGGCTGTACTATAGAATCGATAACATCCATCGCCATATGGTTTAATTGGTATTGATTCTAGCCATAAGCATTTGCATTAAAATCTTTAAGTTGTGGTCGGTTAACCCTTACTAGTGGATTCTCCTCTCTTCTTAAGTCTTCCTTATTCACATGCATTACTCCTCAACCTCAATATCCCCATTCACTTGAGCCATCCTTCTTGATAGACAATGGATCTACAAATTTAGTGGAGCTAAGAGACTGCCTTGGCTCCTTGTGTTGGGCATAAAACCTAGTACACCCTGCAAAAGAAATCAAATAACAAAAATAAAACAAAAGTAAATTGCAAGAGACTTTAGAAATCAATAGTAGAACTAACTACTAGTGAATTCAAGTCAAAACCTAGCCGTATTCCTTAGCAATGACACCATAATTTTATGATGATAGCTATGCTCCGATAAGAAAGTGATCGCTATCAGTAATTAACCTAACTAAGGTTAGAGTCGAATCCACAAGGGATACAGGGCTTGACTATAAGATTTCACTACTAATCATTCCTAGAATCTATAACTATAATCTCTAGATTAGGGGAGTTTGTTATGATTCAAGGACACTAAAAATAAACAATAATTAAAATTCGGGAAACACTCAATTTTGGGGGCAACTTGGAAATTGTGTTCCCCATGGCTCGTTGACTCAATTACCCTGGGTAACATAACTTGGATCAGTAAATTGCATGCAAGATGGCAACTTAGGTTCTTCTGGCCCTCTTGTGAAGGTGAAGATCAAATTTCACCACAAAGCTTGGTCGACACCATGGTGTGCTAACTAATCATTACCTATTGTCCCAGTCAACCCCCCCCTTGGTCAGGCTTGGTCGATTAGATGGGAAAAGATTAATCAAATCTTGTTATCTACTTCCCTTTTCCTATTTATCACTGCCTTAGCTGGGATCGTGTAGGCAAGGTTCGGTATTGTCCACTACCGAACAACATTAACCATGAAGGAAAATAAACAATACACGCAAAAACCCAATCATAGACATGCACAAAACCTAGGTCATCTCAAGTTAAGTACCTATGGTTCCCAAAACCGCAAGTTATGTGTGTTTAGCTACTAATGGCTAAGATAAAACACACAAAAACACACAAAAATGTACATAATAGTCATAGTTGAGAGTTTCACCAATAAAAAATGAGAAGATAAGCACCACAAGTTGCAAACCCACATACTTGATTGATCAACAATGAGAATAAAGCAAGATTTGCAATCCCCAAAAATGGTTTTTCCAAAGAGAACAAGAATCTCCTTTGAAAGCCTAAGAAAACTTCAAAAAATTATTGGAGAAATATCTACTATTAAACACCCTTTCAAAAACCTAACTTAAATTATTTATAGTATTTACAAAACAGCCTTAGCAATTATACAAAAAAGACAGCTAGCATCTGATAAATTTCACAGTTATGACTCGTAGGTTAGTCGGGGTCTCTTATCAGGTTCTTGGCATCTTGGACTGAACTAGTACGATGCATAGGCACAAGTCAATACTTGAGCTACGACTCATATGTTAGACTCATGGTATTGGTTTTCAATTTTGGTCCATCATTTTGGCTCTCTGATTCATGCTACGAGTCCACCTATATGACTCATAGTGTGTCTTAGGACTCATAGGCTAGGCTCGTAGGTTGACCTTCACTTGGCACATTTCTAATTTTTTGTCTTCGATTCCTTGTATGACATAATCTATGACTCATAAGAGGGCTCCTATGGCCTATACTTCAGCAAAATTGCAACTTTTCTTCAAAATCATGCCAACCTAACTTTTCTACAAGATTAACGCAAGAACACATCAAAACACTAAAACGACGCTTTAGGAACTCACAAAATTCCTTGTTTTAGGAATTAAATGTGCTGTAATTTGATAGCACATCAACAAGTCAAGTGGCTATATGATGATTAAGCTCTTTCACATATGTATTGAATTCATGAAAAATACCTATGATGTTATAAGAATCAGGTTAAGCCCTATTTCGAGATTTTTACATTTTGTAAGTTATTTATGTTAAAGCAAGGGTTCATGTATGATATGATCAACTTTCATGTTTCAAGTTAGGCTTACCATTAGAGGTCAAGCATATTTAAGAGCTATTCATGTCATGTTTCTATGTTTCTTACAAGTTATTAAAGTATGATTACTACAAGTATTTTGTGGGATTAGATTTAGCACTGATGGATAGGATGTTAGCGTGGACTATCTTCAAGGGTCCATACTCCTTTCCTCAAACTATGTGCAAACATATGATTATACATAACCCTTGTTATACTAATAAATCCATTTAGTTCATTTTATCATGAAACTTACTCCGAAATAGCGCGAGCTCGTGTAAGGTGAAGTATGATTTACCTTGGCAAGTAAACCTCCTCTTTACCGAGGGGTAATCATCGAGATTCGAAGTTTTAGCTCACTTGGTCTTACTTTTGTCAGTTATGGTCTCTTCCCACTCATTTATTATGTTTTATGCAAGTTAAATGATTTACAGGCATATTTTACTTCAAGCATGGATCATGCATGCCATATTGAGATCTCACTTATCTATTCCTTATTACTATGAATTTTGACTATGTTTGCTTATGTCTTGTTGCATTGCATCCTATATGCTTAGTAAATTCAAACAAACTAACGCATACTATATGCCTACATGATATTACCATCTAGGGATCGAAGCACCACTTGACCTTCCTCCACGTGGCTAGTACGATCCTTTAAAGCAAGCTTTGGTGAGTCCTTATGTCTGGGGACACTGTCTTTACTACTCTTTCCATATTGAGACTTCTTTTGTTGAATACTAGCGCAGAAAGTGTCTTGGCCCCCGCTCCATTCTATGCTAAAGGTATTGTTGGAATATTATGATGTAATTATCCTATGAGCTTGACACTTTATGCTTTTACAATTATCAAGGACATCCATTATTCTCAGTTCCTTGCTTTATACTCTTGTTATTATTTACTTTGCTTCTTCGATTAAGGATTTGTTATTGATATGCTAAGAATCTTGTTTCTGTCCCTTCGAGTTCCCATTTGTTGTGTTATGTCTAGGCCCTAGGCATGGGTTATGACAAACATGGTATGAAAGCACTAGGTTGTTAATTTTTTCGCCAATTAAAGTCTTATTCAAGGTTGTAAAGCGCGACGTAACTATGAATATAATTATGTGAGGTGTTTTAGGAAATATTCCACTTCTTCAAGATCTTTGTCATGTGATAGATTTAAGACCTTTAAGACTTATTCCTGATTCTTAACTATTACATTTCAAAAATATCTCAAGCTACTTAGAATAGTGGGTAAGGTGGTGAATACCTCTCGCTTGAGGGTCAACTTCGCAAGAGTAATATATCAAATGCAGAGTTTCGTAATGCTCTATGGCTATTGGCCACAGTTGTAACTGCTCAACTCTATCAACAAGTGGGTGCTCCCTAGACTTAAAGGGATAAGAGGAAGGACAGTGAGGCTTAGAGGGTTCAAGTTGGTGGTGCCTCATCTTTTACTAGTCTATCGGATCCCAAGTATAAGAAGAAAAGGATCCCTTTTATCACTATCTAAGGGTGTGGCAAGAAACATCAAACCAGGTGTTTGGAGGAAGTTGAGTTTTATTTCAAGTATGGCGGTGTTGGGCATAAGATGAGAGATTGTCCAGTGGCCTCAAAGTAAGGGAGAAGAAGGGTCCAAATTGAAAGTTGCAGTAGTGGGAGGACTGCCCTTGGTGCCCAAAATATGGAAAAATCATAGTGGCACATGTTAGAGGAACATGGGTGCATGCTTTGGGTGTGGCAAGATGGTCCACAAGATTCCTAGTTGTCTATATGCTAAAAAGAAAGGCAATGGTGTTGGTGTACAAGAATCTCCTCAATGCTACAAGTTTGGAAAGTACCATCTTGGGAATTGTTTGGACGGTTCGAGTATGTGTTTTGAGCGTGGCGCAAAGGATCATAACTTAAGACACTGTCCATGGGTTACTATGGATTATGAGGACAATTGTCGATGTTCTCAACCATATCCCTCTGGGGGTCACTAGACTTGGCGTGGTGCTTTATAAGTATGTTAAAGGTTTTTGATTTTGATATGTATGCATTGATAGACCCGGGTGACACACTTTGTTTGGTTACTTCTTTTGTTGCCAAAAAGCTTCATGTTAGTCTCGAATTGTTGTGTGAACCTTATGAAGTGTCTACGCCCATTGAAGAGTCCATTTTTGCTAGAAGTGGTTATAGAAATTGTCGCGTGTTCATATTGTATAAAGTCTTGCCTTGTGATTTTGTTGAATTAGATATGGTGGATCTTGATGTCATTCTTGGGATAGATTGGTTGCATGCATATTATGCTTCTATTCATTATAGAACTCATAGGTTTAAACTCCAATTCCCTAAAGAACCCATCGTTGAGTGGGAAAGTCATGATGTGGTGGTCAAGGGTAGATTCATTTCTTGTCTTAAAACCCAAAAGTTGATTTTTAAGGGTTGTCTTTATCATCTTGTGAGGGATAAGGATGTTGAGTCTAAAGTCATTCCTATTGAGTCAGTTCTAGTCGTTAATGAGTTTTTGGATATCTTTCCCAATGATCTTCTCGGTATCCCTCCCAAATAGGAAATAGATTTTGGAATAGACCTCCTTCCCGATACTCAACCAATTTATATTCCCCCTTACCATATGGTCCCGACGGAGTTGAAGGAGCAATTGAGGGATTTGTTGGAAAAGGGTTATATAAGGCCCAGTAAGTCACCTTGGAGTAAATCGGTGTTTGTGAAGAAAAAGGATGGTTCTCTTAGAATGTGCATTGATTACCGACAACTTAATAGAGTCACTATAAAGTATAAGTACCCTCTACCAAGGATTGATGACCTTTTTTATCAACATTAAGGGGCTGTCACTTTTCTAAGATTGATCTTCGGACTAGGTATCACCAATTTAAAGTGAGGAAGTATGATATTTCCAAGATAGATTTTTCGACAAGGTATAGGCACTTTGAGTTTGTGGTTATGTTTTTTGGGTTAACTAATGCACTGACTATATTTATGGATCTCATGAGTTGGGTCTTTAAACCCTACCTTGACTGATTTTTCGTCTCTTTTATTGATGATATCTTGATTTATCCCCATAGTGAGGTAGAGCATGTGGATTACTTAAGTGTGGTGTTGAAAATCTTGAGGGACGAGGGATTGTATACAAAATATGAGAAATGTGAGTTTTGCTGAAAAAAGTTGCTTTTCTAGTGCATATGGTATCGGGCGATGGCATAAAGGTGGATCCTAAGAAACCTGAGGTGATTACGAATTGGGCTAGACCTTTGGCTCCATTGGACATTAGAAGTTTCTTGGGTTTGTTGGGTTATTACCAGAGGTTTGTAAACGGTTTCTCTTCTATTGCTTCTTCTATGACTAAATTGACTCAAAGAAGGCGGAATTTATGTGGATCGATGAGTGTGAAAAATATTTCCAAACCTTAAAAGATAAGCTTATCTTCGCCCTTATCTTGGCTCTATTGGAAGGGTTGGAATGATTTGTTGTATATTATGATGCCTTGAGAATTAGTTTGGGGTGAATTTTGATGCAAAGTAGTAAGGTGATAGCATATGCCTCTAGACAACTTAAGGTGCATGAGAAGAATTATCCCACCTATGATCTTGAATTGGCAGCCATGGTATTTGGTTTGAAAATTTTGTTGCACTACTTGTATGGGGTTCATTTTGATATGTTTATTGACAACAAGAGTCTCGAATATATGTTCACCTAAAAAGATCTTAACTTGATACAAAGAAGATGGTTATATTTCCTTAAAGATTATGACATGAGTGTGCATTGTCACCTCGATAAAGCTAATGTTATGGCTGATACTCTAAGTAGGGCGACTATGGTTTGTCTAGCTCATGTTGATGATGGTGCCAAAAAGGTGGAGGTTCACCGGTTAGCTAGATTGAGGTTTAGGTTGGATAAATTTGATATTGGAGGTGTAGTGGCTGTTGATGGTTCTAAATCTTCCTTGATTGAGGAGGTAAAGGCAAAACAAGATCTTGACCCCGCCTTGTAATAGTTGAACGCCTTGGTGAGAGATGGTAAACCGGAGGTTTCTCCTAAGGGGAGATGGTACCCTTAGGTAACAAGGTAGATTATGTGTGCCTAATTTTGCAGATTTGAGGGAGTCAATTTTGAAAGAAGCTCATGGATCATCCTATTCTATCCTTCTGGTTCCATAAGAATGAATAGATACTATGGGAAGGTATATTGATGAGATGAGTGAGATGGCTTGATTGTACCGGGTTTGGTTATGGAAACTTTTGAGAAGGTGATCTTGGTAAGTGGAAAGATTGAAGATGGATCAAAGTGGGCAAAAGTCATATTACGATTTGAGAAGAT
>JAOTQJ010116243.1:0-10812 GCA_025642045.1 Solanum sejunctum
AATACAACATATATATATATATATATATATATATATATATATATATCCTCTTCCTCTCTTTCTCTCTCTCTCTCTCTGCAATTTCTTACCAAATATATAAATACATATGTATACCAGCTGCATATATATAATTATTTGATAGATATACACATTCAATTCGACATATATATATATAAAAAAAATTTATCTTTCTCCACTCTCTGTCCCTCGCTCACCACCTTTCTCCTCCCTCTCTTAATCTCGCTCGCCTATCCCCTCTTTCTCTCAATCTTGTTTACCAGATATATAAATACATATGAATATCAGTTACATATATACAATTATTTGACAAATATACACATACAATCTGACAAATATGTAACACCCTATAAAATTATCAAAATGTCCCTAGAATGTAATCATGCGCATAACACATCTTCCAAATCTCCAATAAAAAGTTCGAGATCGAATTTGCGATCAGCGTGAAAAATTGAGTGGGAAAATGATCTCGACCAGATTTTAGAGCAACGGGGTCGAAAAAGAAACTTTTGCAAGTTTAACCAAAAATAATGAGGGTGCGCGACAGGGCCACGACGCGAACCCATCGTGGATCCACACTTATTTTTTTCACTTTTTATACGGGAGTTGAAATTCTGAAAATACACACGTGCGCGATAAGTCCGAGTTGCAGACCTAGTCCCCCAACTTGTTCCGCTGAAGTTAAAAATTTTAAATCCTTTGAAGGGCATTCTAGACTTTTTTCCACCTTTTTTAAACTTGATACATGACTAATACAAGTCGTTTTTAGCCTTAAAGGGTTTCAAAAATCTATTCTAAAGTCCTTACGCAAAATCTAAGAAGAGGCCTTGAGTGAAGAAGAGGAGAAATAACAAGGGTTCTAGGGATTGAGGCTGATTTTTTGAGAAATTGAGTGTCAAACTTCATATCAGGTATGTAAAGACTACCCAGAGCATGAGATTGTTCTCCCATGTGCCCCCATGATTGAAATAAGTTGATAATTGATAGGTGATGGGTTTATATTACAATTTTCCATGCTATGTTAAAAGCTATTGTTATGCTACATGTAATTTCGTAAGTAGATGGTCATCATAACTTTAATTATTTGTTCAACTAATTTATTGAGTTATTATGTATACTATGCATATCTATTTGCGAAAGAATTCATGAATGAAGCTAGGGGTTGATGTCTAGAGCTCGAATTACGTATGTATGTATGATTAATGTGGGCTGGACCTTGATTTGAGTGAGTACTGATGATAATGTTGCTGAAATTGATGGAGTGTGAGGCCCTTAGAGCCTTTAGGAGGTCACACATGAGTTTTAAAGAGTGATCCTAATATTCTCGAGTTGAGAGATGATGAGATGAGATGATGCCTTTGTGCAAAAGAGACTAAATGATGAGAAAACTTTGATGTTGATATTTATGAGCATGTTGAGTCTTAGGAGAAGTATTAAGCACCGTAAATGAGTAAGAGTGAGTCCCACTCACACTAATTAACTACGTAGCCAGCGTAGCAGAGGATTGGACCATGAGAATGGATGTTTTCTTAGTCACCAAAGAGGACTGATGTTAGCATAACCCCTGATGTACGTCCTTTCACCCCGGCAAGGTACTGGGTGGTGCCGCAACGATATCGCTTCATTGTACCATCACCGACTCATAGGTGATGGATATAGGTCAAAAAACTCCCAGATAGGTTCCTTGATGATAGCATTCTGATGTTGATGTGATAGCATGAGCCTTGATTGATGGTGATGCTTTAGAGTATTATTCCTTACTCTGAGTTGAAGTTGAGTGATTGATGAGCTAATATCATTTATTATAGTTTACTTTATTCATTTTACATACAGTACATTTCACGTATTAACACCCTTTTGGCGCTACATCATTTTATGATGCAAATTCTGTAAGCAAGGACTTTAGCAAGCTAATCGTTGAGGTTCACAAATTCCCAGACAGAGACTTGGTGAGTCTTCTCTTGCTTTCGAAGGACATATTTAATCACTGATGAATTATAAATGTATGCTACATAAATACATCTAAATGAGGGAACATGGATAAAATAGATTCTTATAGCCGACGTAGCTTAGCTTGGATTGTGCTATAGTTGTTGTGCGCTATACCAAAATACATAGTCTTTGCTCAAATATTGAATAGGTATAATACTTTATCTATTTAGAGTTATTTCTTTGATTTTCTTTGGCCTGTCATGGTACCTTCTTAAACAGTAGTTATAGAGGCTTTATAGACATAGACGTTTGATGGTTGATTTTGGGGTTCTTTTCCCCCTTTTTCCTTCTTTATACTGAGATTGCCCCTTTTATTTTGCACTCTTCATGATAAACAAAATTGATAGCCCACTGATGGTTCGTTATTTCTTTGTTACCTTCCGCTAATGAATCGATTGAACGAATATGATGAGACTAGGTGGTTCACTCGGGGACTAGCAATAGTCTCTGAGTGTCAGTTACGTCTAGGGTATCCTTCCGTGGCGTGACAAAATATACATATATAATTTGCATCTCTCCACTCTCTACGCTCTCTCTCGCTTCTCTCCTCCTTCTCTCGATCTCGCTCACCTCTCTCCTATAATATATAGCTACAAATCATAACTTTTACAAACTATAGCTCTTTTTACTTGTTTCAAGTATCTGCTCTTTTTATTTCAATACAAGATATATGGGCCTGGACTTTGGGCCTGAAATTTATCCAATGGACATCTTAATTAAGGCCCACTAACTCTCTTGCATTTATGAGAGTTATCAAAGAGTAATTTTCATGAAAAGAAAGTATATAGTTTAAGAAATAGATAATTAAATTAAAGAACTTTAGGAAAGAATACACTTCTTTACTGATAACTTAAAACATCAATCAATATAACTATCATACTTACACATTTTTAAAAATATATATATTTCACTATTCATAACTATCTTGTCCAAATTTTGAATAGGAAAGAACGTCAATTACCAATTAATTACATAGTTATATACATTGACAACATAAAGATTTTTTACATTATTAGATGACTTAGTTTTTAGATTGTGAATTCCACTTTATATAGAGAGGAGTACCAACTTATACTTAGCACAGGGTTACTTTTACTTAATAGCATAGTGTAAATAGCTTTTTACAACATTAATGGATAAAATTTCACTAATCTTACCTAATTTATTATTCATTTAAATGTTTATACAATTCCTCCTAGTGTGTCTCATTGTATATACATTAGTCCTAGTTTCTCATATTTTTTTTTGTTTCTTCCTTTTCTTTTTCTTGTTTTTGTTATTATGGGATTTTATTTTTAAACATAGGGGTTAGGCTGCGTATATCCGACCCTCCCTCACCTCGCAATGAGCGGGAGCCTTTCGAGGCACTGAAGTATGTTGATGATGATGTTATTATGGGATTTTAGACCTAATTAACACTCAAAAATTACATCAAGAAAAAAAAAATTATTCGAGCTATATAAAGAGATCAAGTCTCCATAGCCGATCTGGGAGACTCAACAACTATTGAGAGATTTTGACAGTTAAAAAATTAGAGAGGTCAACTTATAAGATACAACAAACAATAATAGTAACAACTATATGTCTAATATAATTTATTTAAATGAGTGAGTTCCAAAATAATGAAGTATGTATAAACCTTATTTTTTTTATATTTGTTAAATATAAAAATTATTTCACATGGACTAAGTTACAAAAGTATCATATCTTAAGAGCAGTTCATCAAATAATATTATTAAATCATAATTTAATTGAATGAAAGAGAGTAGCACATCATTGGTTGCTTCAAAATATTCAATTAATGGAGAGGGAAAACTCCAATAATTGAGTGAATGAGACAAAACAAAAAATGTCATAATCTTAATTTGTATAACTCGACATAAGATTAATTTGGGAAATTGTGTTGTCTTTTTTATTATTGTATTATGTCGGTTAAAAAATGAGACTCTCATACTAAAAAAATAATAATTAATATAGTCAGATGATCATTTTATCTCTATTAATTAATAAAAATATATTCATTAAATTCATAATTCAAATTCTACTATATTTAATACTATTAATACAATAATAAATGAAATTGTTTCTTGATTTAATAATATTTTTATTTTTTCAAGAAATATTTCTTAGGTAATTTAAGAATGAATTGATAATTAAAGATTTTCAAGAAGTTCTATATTTTGAAAAAATATTAACTTTGTAAGTTAAGAGGTAAAATAGGTAAAAGAAAAATATCCTATCTTGATTTCTCCAAAATGATCAGTAAAAATGAAAATTAAATTGAAAAATTTTTGACATTTAATAGTGAACGGAGGGCGGAGAAAGTACTAATGTTGCTTGTCCTTTGCCTTAATTAATTTCTCCATGGTGGCACATTATTTTAAATCGATTCTTCTTTGTCATCTACTATTTGCTGATGCAGAGCTAAGTAGAGTCAAGAGATTCAACTTAAATTATTTTATTAAAAAAATAATTTTATATTATTAGATTTTACTATCCCAACATTGTTATATTAGGAAATTTTCTATATAATAAACAAATTTTTTTTATAATTATTTTTTTATATTTTATTTGTTTAAAATTTTTTTTTTCAAAACATTATGTGCTTTCATTTAAAATATACTTCAAAAATTATTTATATTAAAATTCTTTTTCAAATCATTATTTATGCTCAAAATATTGCGGAGCTCTTGTAATTAGCTAGTTCTTAAGTAGGATTACAATAATTTTTCCAATTTAAGCATAAAAGTTGTCTGTCTTAAATTTTCTTTTTGTAGTGATAATAAATTTTAATAAATCAGTAAGACATTTATTATTTTAAAATGATTTTTAACAAACAGAAGATGACAATATGATTCTTCAATAATTTATTGAAAACAATCAAAGATATTGAGTAATAATATAACAACCAACTCATTGGTTCCTAAGTGAAATAAAATATTAGGCCTGCCAATATAGGAAAACCCATTCCAAGCAGTCAGACTAAGACATATTTTACAAATATTGTCATTTTCGAATTCAAAATATGAATAAATAAATATAAAAAGAATCTATATCTATTTATATAAAATTTAATTTTAAATATATAATATAATTTTCGCCAAAAAAAATTAAATTTTGTGATCACTTGATCCCGTTCTTGCTCCCAAATATTGTGAATATTTATCTGCATAGATTATTTATATCAATTATTCACTAAATACATGATATATATCATAAATCCTAGTTAGTTATCAAAATTTTCACTCTAATCTATCACTTATTTATGATAAATCAATATAAATACTCGATATTTTAGAAATTTTTTCATGCTCACGTCATATCAAGATTCTGCAAGAAAAAAAACTAATTCAATTTATCATAATTAATTAATTAATATGAATTAACTATACTAATCATTGACTTATTAAATTATCTATTAATCGAGATAATTATTTATCTGCCAACAAACAAAAAGGGCTTACGGATATGGAGTGTTGCAAGTGTTTTGCCACACTAGGAAAGTAGTAACGTGTGATTTTCATTTTACAATTGCTAGATTGTTCCTTCTCATTTTAAAAAGACTCGCACATACTATTCTCTTACATCTGATATGACTTGGTATAGAGTTTAAAAATATAAAGAAAATTTTTTAATTTTATAATTTTAAGTATATGCCGCATAAAAAGTTAAAATCAAAATTTTGTCAAAAAAAGATCTTTTTTTTTTAAATCACACCCAAAAAGAAAAAAGATTAATCATTTTTAAACTGGTAGAGTATTTTTTTATTGCAGAGATGAATTTTTTTTAATGAGCTACCACATGTTATAAAAGGTAGTGGTTTAAATATCTTTTACTATTTATATAATCTTGAATATGTGTGTGTGAAGATGGAGAACTTGAGATATCAACAACAATAACAACAACAAAATATCCAGTTATATCCCACGAGTGGGGTCTGGAGAAGGAACTTAGCCTGCTACTCTAATACGCAACCTCCACAACTTCCTGTCCAAGGTCATGTCCTCAGTGAGGTCAAGTACCATCATGTCCTGTCTGATCACCTCCCCCAAATACTTCTTTGGTCTACCCCTACCCCGCCGAGTGACTCCCACATCCAACCTTTCGCACCTCCTAACAGGGGCGTCGAGACCCCTTCTCTGCACATGTCCGAACCATCGCAATCTCGCTTCCCTCGTCTTATCTTCCACCGGTGCCACCTCTAGTTTCTCCCGAATAACCTCATTCCTAACCTTGTCACTTCTTGTGTGATCGCACATCCATCTCAGCATCCTCATCTCTGCGCCATGTATCTTCTGAACATGAATATTTTTTATCGGCCAACACTCCACCCCATATAGCAGTGCTGGGCTAACCACCACTCGATAGAACTGACCCTTAAATTTGGGTGATATCTTTTTGTCACACAGTACTCCAGAGGCCAGACTCCATTTAGTCCATGCTGCCCCAATACGTTGTGTGACATCCTTATCGATATCGCCGCTACTATAGATGACGGACCCCAAATATTTAAACTTGGCCCTCTTGGGGATAGGCTGAGTGTCAAGCCTCACTTCGGAGTTTTCTTCCTCCCTCTCCTCGCTGAGATATCAAAATATATATTAAAACTACATGCGCTAAAATAAGAGGAATATAGTTTTTTTGCAACATGTGAAAACGTACCAAATATAATCAATTTGTAATATGTAAAAATCCATTAAAAAAATAAATTAAATTTTAATATTTACCATGAAAGAAGCAATGAATACAAATGCTTTTCAATCTGCTGCCTCAGTGCCACAGTTACAGCCAATCAAGAATGTGCTACTGAATATACCTCATCGAAATGACATATTAAAATTAAGTAACTGAACTAAATACATTAATTGTTAGATACTTTTAAGAAAAATAATTATTTTGGAGTATATTGTAAATATATAGCTATAATAATTAAAGAAATAATTAATAAAAATGACTTATTTGGAGCATATTGCCAATATGTGCAAGTGAAAGAGACTTGCAAAGTAAATAATATTTACATTTTGACCCCAAATGAGTAGCATAAATAGAAGGGGGGTTATTCGCTTGTCCAATCATCAAAAAATTGTAAGCAATCTTTCAAAGTTATAAAATAAGTTTGCTCATTTCTATAGCAATCTAGCCAAATAAGTTTACTTGAACTTGCTAGAAACGAAAGTCTTAGTCTTAGTCGAAATCTAAGTTTGTGATACTTCAGACTTTGGTGTAGCGGATAAGGCATTTGAAAGTGCTTTTATACCTATGAATTCATATATAATTATAAGTCAACTTAAATCATCAACATCAACCACTTATAATTATAATAAAATTTATAAATTTCGAATCTTGATTTGACGTTCGTAGAAGTGATGATAGGAAGTAGTTGGCTGTTTTTTTAAAGTTAGGTTGGGTAAGAGGTGAATAACTCGTGCACGATACAAAGTGGACCTACATTTATATTAGCACCATATACAATATATACATACAAGATTACAGATATAAAGGGAATGGATACAAGTAGGACAAAGACAATGACATGAACAAATTCTTTTAAGACAAAAATGGCATAACTTCCGGAATATTATAATATAAGAATATAAATTATATATTTCACAAAAAGAGTATTGATTTATTACGAGAAACAAAAATTAAAGACCGCAAAGGAAGAGTCAATAGGTTCAATGCCTTATTACAAATTTGGTTGTGTATGTGGTTGGAATTTGTTCTTATTTTTCTTGCAAAGGTCAATTGAAATATATAGATTAATTAATGTGGATTCTTTTATTTTATTTAATATTTTTAGCAAATAGTAAGAAACACGTTGTGAAATTTATTATACATATTAGCGTCAATTATTTTTATCATGATAAATAAGACAAAAATAAAAAGATTTCATTTGTCTTTGTACATTCATCCAACTTGTCACCATTAAAAAAGAATGTAGCATGCTAATTGTGACTTTGTGAGAATATGACGATATTTTTTAAATACGTATCAACTACTAAATATAAGAAAATAAGTAAAAATCACAAAATAAATTTCTCTCTAGTGAGCAATAATCTTAATAAATTGTCTATGATGTGGTATACCGTAACAAATGTTTGTATCATTATACATCATCGAGATAAAATTTTAAAATTATATCATTTTTGAAATCAATCAAACAGGCCGAGCCACCATATTGCCAGAGGTTCATCCTAATCTTGTTTGGCGAAAAATTATACTATCTATATATAATTTAAAATAATTTTTTATATATATACTTTCGCTAGTTCGTGTGTTTACTTCTTCAGATTATGAACCCTCTTAATTAAAATTTTGGATCAAAGATTTCAAAGCGATAAATATGTGGAGTAATTATGAGAGTATTCTTTTGTGTCCTATGTAATTAACAATTAAATCTCTTGAATGTTTACATTATGATACATTATACTCTCACTGTCCCATATTAACTGAATTTATAAGGTAATGCATACATATTAAGAAAAATATTCAAAGACAAACTTTATAATATGCTTTCCACTATTGTTCTTTATAAAATCATAAATATATAGTGTAATTTATTTCCTAAAAAATGTAAAAGTTCAATAAATGAAAGGACAAATATGAAAAAAGTTTCAAACATTCATCTTGAAATATGAAAAATTCAACTATTTTGAACTTTGGAAATTTTTTTTAAAAATTTAATTAATTTGAAACGGAGGGAGTATTAACTAACTGACAATTTCACTAATGAACATTAGGACAAATGTAAGGACCTCATTCTAGAGGGGAAAAAACCCATACTTGCCTTACTTGGACAAAGAAAAAATTATGGAAGTTATTTAAAAGAAAAAAAATAGAAAAAGAAAAAAGAAATGCTAATAGTAGTTGAATTTAATTGATGAAAGAAGTGATGAATGCATGGATATTCATATATACCTAACCCCCAACTACAAACAAACAACCATTTCCCATGCACCTATCTTGTGCCTATTCTTTAATTTTTAGCGGATACGCAGAATGGGATAAATAAAAATATTTTGTAATATTAATTATTTTTTATGTGATAGTTAATATTATTAGTATGATATAAATAATAGGATAAAATAATTTTTACACTAATTAATATTTATAATAAAATATAAGATAAAATAATTTTATATTTTATTTTAAGATTGATATTCTTATTTTACATGTTAAATTATTGTGTAATCCATTTTATACCATACTCTTTCGATCGTCTTATTTTAAATGTTAGTTTAGCTCAAAAACAATTATCACTTTAGAAATTAAACTTATAATATTTTGAATAGTACCCTTAATATTAAAGATACTAATGATTAAAAAAACTCTTTTTTAATTGTTCTAAATTGTTTACTGGTCACCTAAGCTACATTATTCGTTATCTTTAATACTTAAATGAAAATTACTAAACCATCAACAACCTGATGATATTTATATAATCATATTAAATTGCATTAATTTATCATGGTCAACTACGTACTTTTAATGATATAAAAACATTATATATATATATATATAAAATTATAATTCAAAGTTAATTAATATATAAAAATATGTAATTAAGTATTCAAAGGTGTGGCATAGTAATCTAATTTGAGATTTGAGAATTATGAGCATTCAAGTTTAAATTACAGCAAAATTTAAAATAACACTAAATAATTTTTTTCTCAAGCATTACCTCTCCTTTGTGATCCAGTGACACCTTCTAGTATGATTATCTTGTTATGATTTTTCGTATACTTTAATTTTAGTAAATAAAATTATTTAATAAATATAAGATGTTGAGTATCCATGAAATTAGTTAAAGTGCGTTATTCAACAACTTTCCTAACATATTCATAAAGGGAAACCAAAATTTTCCTTTTATGTATGAATAGGACTTAAATAAAAATAGGTTGATATTTGCTAAGAACAACTTTCTATTTTTTGTCAAATATTCATTTTTGGCAGATGAAGGGTTGGTCGATTACACAACCAACTTTTAGTCAAAATCCACCTATTTCCCAACAAAATAATAATAAAAAAATATAGTTGTACTGGAAATGTCCAATTCTATAATATGTAAACATTGGAAATGAGATTTATGTTGGTTTTTTTTTTTTTCAATTTTTGGAATAAAATGTTGTTTCAGAATGTGGTCCAATTGTTTTAGATAGACACATAAATAAATGTAGTAAGTAGTATAATTGTTATTTTTTTTTGTTTCTACTCGGTCTCTGATACTCACATTGGAGCCTGACTAAAATTAGATTCTCACCAAGACGTTTCACATTGGGAATAAACTGTTCCCTAACAAAGGCGACTCCATATCCAAGGAGACTTAAACCCGAGACCACTGATTAAGGAAGAATGAGTATTTACCACTCCACCACGATCTTTGTTGATACTAAAATAATTGTTACGACTCAAATGATAAAAATGAGCCAAAATAAATTATCTACAGTAGTGCTATCGTGTAATAATTTAATATTAACTTTTTTAAAATTATTGTTTTTTTCTTTGTAGGTGGGTGAAAGGAAAAATATGTATAAAAATAGCAAATAAGTGATATATGTATCATCAAATTACAAATAGAATTTTTTAGTCTTATTATCGAGTTAAAGCTTGTTTGAAGCTAGAAAGAATAAAAAAATATAGCGAATTCCTCAAATTTTCTAGGTAATTCAAAATAATGCAGTTAAACAAGGAGAATTTTATAAAGACTCTCATTGATTTGAGAGTATATCTCATTCACACACACACACACACACATATATATATATATATATATATATATATATATATATATATATATATTAT
>JAOTQJ010116264.1:0-10812 GCA_025642045.1 Solanum sejunctum
CCCAATTGAATTCTATAATTTTGCAAAAAAGAATTAGCAGAAAAAGGCTCCAAAATAACAATCATGGCAAGTTGATGAATAATTTTAAGAGATTGAATTCTTTCCATAACTCCTTGGGTATTTATACCCCTTGCATTCCATATGATTGTATTAATTATTGTGAAGATTTAGAGGTGTAGGATTCGGTCTTTAGTTTTTTAGTAGTGATATAATGCCTGGTGTTACCCTTTTTCAATTGAACATTTGCCTGATGAGGGCCTCTGAGTGATAGGTCCTATTTTTGACACACTTGTGCTATTTACTCCTATATTGCACTATCATTTTTAGGACTAAAGGGCCTGATCAAGTGTTCACTGGTCTCATCATCATCATCATCATCATGCTTAGTTGCTGGAAAGTATTATTACTAACTTGATCTTCAGAATTAATGACCCCACACTCATCCTCTTCATTCTAGGAAGGCAGGATTAGTATCGAATTGACAAAAATTGATATTAGCACCTTTTGGTTTTCCACCAGTAGGGGAGTTATGCTGCACACTTATATGGAGAATTGTCATACCATTATAGTCATCAACCAAAATGAATTTGTTGTATGTTCCTGTCTCATGAGTGCTCTTAGTGCCAGGACTAATCTGACTAGATTCAGGAATAACCACATTACCTTCTAGCCTTTTCTTCAAAGCATACCTTCTTTTTTACTTTGTTTGTTCTTACTTTTGGAACCACTAGTACTTTCCAAAGAACACATGCCTTTTTCCATGCCACCCCTTGGTTGTCTTTGATCAACATCATCATTATACCTTAGGTTTTGCCTATTATTCACACCACCAATTGATCTAACCTTATCAACCTAAAGATTACCCTCATTATCCACAATCTACTGAATATGAGTGGTAGTAGGGCTTTTGAAGTTTAGGTTCGCCCCACCCTTTGGTTCTCTATGCTTAACATTAGAAAGTTCCTCCTACCTCACCATCCTTCTCCCAGAAACTACAATAGCAATACTAGTAATAGCATGGGGTGTGGGGGGTTGTTACATCAATATTCTCAACAATATTCTCAATAGGGGGTTATGGGGGCTGATTCAACAACATATGATCAAAATTGTCATTTTGGGGAGCTTTCAAGTCAATACCTAGGGGTTTTGATGTACCTTGCTCAGCTTGAGCCTGATGCTTTTGAGTACTCTATGTCTGAGTTTGTTTTCTGCTATTGGATTTTTTCTTTTGGGTTTACCACTATTCTTCCTTTTGCGTAGGATTGATAACACCTTGGATTTGCTGTCACCATTGATTGTCTGCTATTTTTGGCCTTGTCTGTCTTTTTACTGAGTGTCATCCCTGATATCACCCTCTTTCTATTATTTTACTACATCTTCAAACTATTTTATCTTTTTGATTTTCTCATCCCTTCTCCTGATTATGCAATTGATTATGTTATGTCTTTGGTGCATGCAGTACCCATAATTTTCTTAGATATCCTCATATTGGATTAACTACCACTTGCCAACTAATAGGTCCTTTTCATCAAATCCCAACCAAAGATACTGAGGCCTCTCCTTTGTGATATCATTCTGGACTCTAACTTTGGCTACACTTCCTCTAGTTTTCTGAATGGAAGTTGTGTCAAAATGTAGAGCCTCCCCAACAGGAGCAAGTAAAGCTAATATCACTTCCATATAGCAATAATGCCATGGAAGATCTGGTAGTGCCACCTAAACTAGAACAATGCAAGTTTCTTCCTCAATTCTAAAAGTGAGGTTCCACAACTAAAGTATCATCAATTGAGCATCAATGAACATTCTCTGCTTGGTCCACATAGTAATATGGTAGGCTTCATTCACTAAGTCAATGTAGATGTCCCTGGACTTAGAGTTTGCCATATTCACATCACCAACCAATTGTGTCAATATGATAAAACCCTTTTTGATTACTTCCATCTTTGGCATGGTATTCAAAAATTTTCCTATTAGTATATATCTACACCTGTCAGAAGTTTGCTAATAATATCCTCCTTCTTGAAAATAACAACAGGATGACCTTGCTTTGTAGTTACTTTTGGGAGGGGGGAATAATAATTGGCACTTTAGATTTGGCGTGATTCCTTCTCAAGCTGGTGGTAAAAGATTGGACTACAGTAGGGGTGATGGTTCATTTGATTGCTGGTTATTGTTAGCTTTAAACCAAGCATTATTAACCACTCTATCTGTAGTGTTTTCTTTGGTGTTAGGGGGATATTTTGATTTTCTGGGGATGGTAAGCATCATAGTTTGATGAAATTTTTAGAGGGGCCTATTTCTCATGCATGTAGGATTATTTGTTCATAACACCAGCAACTTTTGCCTTATGTACAACATCACCATCATTGCTACTCATCCTAGTAGACTTCAGATTACCAGGATTATGAACGTTAACAACATTTAACTCCTCAGAACACAAATGATCGGTAGAAGTATTTTTGTTTTTTGTCGTAGGGTAAGGGTACTTACCTGAGGTTGAGGAAGAGTTGTACGATCCTCCAAGCCTTCTACAACACCCTTAATCTCCCCTGATGAGTTCCCTGACTCTGATCTACCACATTCTGCACATCTCTTCCATTATTAGGGGCAAGATTCGACCATAAATTTCTCAAATGTTTCTTTGATTGGTCAATTCTCCTCCCATGACTAACTCCATCTAAGGAATTAGGAATTGGCACCACAGTATCAATTAATTGAATTTGGGATGAAACTTGGGCCTGTAAAACCCTAATTTCCAAATTTGACACATTTGCTACATTAACTTTTGGGTCTTTTTGTTCGATAAGCTCTGTCTTGCTCCCATGATTCGATTGGTATGTATCTTGCCCCATGAAATTTGCCAGAGTACTATCGCCGCTGTTGAAATTGCTCCTACCATTGATTGCTTTAGTGAAATTGGCCCCAAATGCACCTAAAGGTACTCAACACCCTGGGAATTCATCCAGTAGTTCACATACCGTGAATTTGATTAGAAGTTAGGAAAATTTTAGGGTGCACATTAGGCGACCCAGAATCCATTCTCCTAAAAATTTCCTTGTTTGATTTCTCAATTTGAATGATAGATTGGTCTGAATTTTGCCCAAAGGTAGATCCTGAGTTGCAAAATCAACTACAAAGGTTGTAATTACACTAATTTTCCCCTACTTCAATAGGGAAATATTTTTTGCGGGCCTTAGTCAGCTCCTCCACTAAAATTGCCATAGTGATCACCGAACTGAATTATGATTTTGTAGATATGTGGGTTAATGTAGTGTGCGTGCTATACTGGGGAGGGTGCGCCATAGTTAAGTGCCCCTTATGGACCTAGTTTGGTGGCTTGTCGCTGTCTGTTTGTGCCTCATGTGCCATTACTGTGAGACTGTCAGTGTATAAAGCTAGAGAGTATTTTAGAGAGAGAGTGTAGAGAGAAAAAAGTTGAAAAATGAGGAAATGGTAGGGGTTACTTTGAGACAAATTTGGGGATTTAGATTTACTTGTAGATAAATTTCATCATACAAGCTTGTGATTCTAAATTCAAAAAGGGGTTTTATTATTCTAGAATTTACATGGGTAAGAAATTTTCTATGTCTTCTAATTTCATTATTGATTTTTGTGTCCAATCCATGAGTGACTAAACCCAAAACTTCGAGTTGTGTGAACTATGAGTACCTAACTTATAAAACCCAAATTATTTGCACTTCTTTAATTGGGTATTTGCGTGTATTAACCATTTCCTTCACTTTGCTTGTTGTTTGATAGTGGTCAACACTAAACCCCGCCTAGTGTCATGATTTCGATCAAGGTAGTGATGAATAGGAAAAGAAAATGGGTTATAGGATTCAATTGATGTGTTCTCATGTAATCAACCAAACCTGGCTAAGGAGAGGTTGACTTGGACAATAGGTAACTTTTAGTTTGGCACACTATGGTAGCCAGCCAAGCGCTATAGTGAAATTTGACCTTCACCATTGCCCAAGGGTTGGAAGAGCCTAAGTTACCATCCTATATGCAATTTCTTATTTATGTTATGTTATCCAGAGTGTTTGAGTTAGTGAATCATGGGAAACACAATTTCCCAAGTTGTTCTCCAATTTGATTGTCTCATCGCTTTATAAACATAGTTTTTTTAATACATAACACTACAAACCCCTATTTTTATTAAGAATATATTTATTTGATACTTGAAATGATTGTTAATAAATCAATACAGTAAAACTTCATATTCCCTTGGGATTCGACCCTAACCTACAGTTAGATTTTATATTTGACAATGATCACTTTATCCTTAAAGTGACAGGTACTATTTAAGCATGATCAAAATTAATGGCGTCATTGCTGCGGAATACAATGAGGCTTTGACTTGATTTCACTCGTAGTTAATTCAAGTATTGATATCTTAATACTCTTATATTTTACTCTTGTTTTTGTTGGTCTTTCTTTTTTTACAAGTACATTGTGGTGTTATCCTTTTTCCTTCAGCTAACACAAATATCCAATAAGTTGTCAAGGGAATGGCTGAAGAGAAGCTCCTTATCATAAGTGATCTACTCCAACCATTGCAAAGGCATATGATGTTCTATTGTTAGCCATCAGATGACCCATATGATCATCTGCAGAAATTTGCACAGGTGTGTAGAGACAGTTTGGAAACACAACATCCAACTATGGATGCCATGTTACTTCAAGCCTTCCTAATGACACTTAGAAGTGATGCTGCTACGTAGTGTTCTAATCTCCCTCAATATGTATGCTCAAACTGGGTGGAGGTAAAAAGGGCCTTCCTAGCAAGTTTATATGTTAGAACAAATAAGTTAACACTTCAGAGACCGAATCCTTAACTTTCAGTAAATTCCAGGTGATTTGCTAAGTACAACGTGAGAGCAATACAAAGAATGCCTGGGAAGAGCTCAGGATTATGGTCTTTTGGATGAGTTATTGGTAGCATGTTTTTTAGAGCACTAAACTCGGAATAGCAAGGTCAGGCTGATGCTTTACTAGGACGAGAATAATTAGCCTTTTTAAGGAAACCATTTGTAGAAATTACTGAATAAATGAACAAACTGATATGGAGTCAAAATATAACACATTTGATGCCTAAAACAAGGGATTTTGCATGTTCTGAATGCAATTTTTTTTGTTTTTATGTGTTTTCTATTTATTTTTGTAGAAAATACAGATTGGCTTAATCTTGGGGAAACGTAGCAGATTTTGTTGAATTTAAGGACCTACGAGACCCACTATAAGTCGTAGCCCAAGCTACGAGTTTTAGAGGATGACCATTGTGATTAATAACTTCCAAAATCAAAATCTGAGAAATTGAAATTTAGTCATGTGAGCCCAGGGTACGAGTTGTAGTCTTCACTATGACTCGTAGAAGAGGACCTCGTAGTGATTAACATTGTTGATTTAATTTGGATGAAAAAAATACAAAGTTAGACTACGAGAAGGCACTGCGGGTCGTAGACCAAACAATGACTCATAGTATGAATCATAGCAGTCAAGTCCAAAATGCTAAGTGCTGACTATGAAAGCCCGATTATGACTTGAAGGTGACTGTATCAGTCGTTCCTACGAGCCATAACTATTGTAGACTATATTTTCAAATTTATTCTATGGACCTTTTTCTAAATAGTAAAAGTTAGGGTTTTTAGTAAAATGAATGAGATTTTAGATATCATAGAACATTTCATAGAGAGAATCTTTAGGGTTTAGAGTAGAAAACTAGGGTTTTATCTTAAAGACTCAATTTGGGGATTGGAATCACTTGTAATTCACATTCATCTTCCAAGCTTGTGAATCCAAACTCAAGGTGGTTTATTTTCCTTCATTTTCTTTAGGTAATTTCTTGACTAAGTGTATTTCATTCATTGTTTATGTTGTTGCCCAAGCTATGAGTAGTTAAAGGCTCCATAACTTGGGTGTTGTGTGAACCACAAGTAGCTAGCATAATAACCTAGATTATTTGCACCTCTTGAGTTAGGTTTTCGCATGTATTATCCATTTTTCTTCATTCTTGCTTGTTATTTAATGGTGGCCAACATTAAACCCCGCCTACTGTCATGATCCCAATCAAGGTAGTGAAGAATAGGAAAAAGAAATGGATGACAAAATTTGATTGATGTTTTCTCGTCTATTCAATCAAACCCGACCAAGGAGAAGTTGACTGGGACAATAGGTAACAATTAGTTGGTACACTATGGTAGTCTTTCAAGCATCATAGTGAAATTTGACCTTCATCTTTGCCCAAGGTTTAGGAAAACCTAAGTTACTATCCTGCATGCAATTTCCCAATTTAGGTTATGTTATCCAGGGTATTTGAGTTAGTGAATCATGGGGAACACAATTTTCCAAGTTTCTCTCCAATTTGGTTGTCTCTTTGATTTGTTAGTATAGTTTGAGTTTCTTAAAACTTATTTCAAACCCCTCTTCCCCCCTCCCCATTTAGTTGAGAATAGAGTGGATTGACATTTGAAATGATTATTGGTAAATTAATGTGGCAAAACCTCATACTCCCTTAAGATTCAACCCTAAACTATGGTTAGGTCTCATATTTGACAATAATCGCTTTATCCTCGAAATGAGTGGTATTGTTTGAGCGTGATCAAAATTAATGACACCATTGCCTAGTAATACAGTGAGGTTTTGACTTGATTTAACTAGTAATTAGTTCAAGTGTTGATTTCTTAATTCTCTTGTCTTTTACTTTTATTTTTGCTTTTGTTGTTTAATTTCTTTTGCAGGGTATACTAGGTGCATGCCTAACACAGGGAGCCAAAGCATACTCTTAGCTCCAATTAATCTTGAGATCCATCTGGTTACAAGGAGAATAGCCTAAGAAAATATCGATGTTGAGATTGATGAAGCCATGGATCGACATGATGATGATGTGGGTAAAGAGGAGAATCCACCACCAAGGGAAAATAGGCCATACAATAGGGATTTCAACGAGAATACATATGGTTGGAATCAATATTGTTTGAAACCTATTTCCATGGATGTCATGGGTGCTATAGTGTTGCCACCATTACTAGCAGACACTAAGTTCACAGTGTTGAGTAGATTACTCCAAATTAGATAGAACCATGGTTTGTTTGCTGGGTTAACTATTGAGGATTCTCACAGTCATCTTTTAATGTTGCATTTGTGTGTAAAAATATGATAGGCACATAGAATCTCTCTATGGATGTTGTTGGGTTACAAGTATTACCTTTATCTCTTACAGGAAATACAACAATACCGTTGTTAAAACTCTCACAGAGTTCAATCACCAGTTGGGCAGAATTACAAAATGCCTTCTTAGAGTGATATTTTTCGAGGTCTTGAAAGCTCAAGATAAAGGACCAAATCAACAACTTTGAGCAATTGCTGAGGGATTCTATTAGTACAACGTGGGAGAGGTTTACCAAGTGCTTGAGAATGGTTCTAGACGATAAGATTATGGATGACGTCTTAGTTGAAATTTTCTATCAGGCTCTTGATGAGAATAGTCAAGCATGTGCTTATACAATTATGGGAGGTATGTTCTTAGACTAACCATTCACAAGGATAGCAGAAAGGATTGAGCAAGTAGTGAAAGACCAATAGAACATGGGGCCAAAGGGAGAGAGCTAATACAAGAAGCTCTTGTATGGTGAGCATTAGTTTGGGTCAAGCAATAACCAATGATGAGATAATGCAACAACTTACTCAACTCTTGACTAGTGTGGACTTAGTGGTTAAACAAACTAAAGAAAGTGTTCATATGGTAGTCTACCAACCCCCAAGTGTACCAATGTATGGTGAGTCATATTATGATGAAGATGCTTCCTTTGTTAGAATCAAGTGGTGGATTTTCGGAACAATGACCAAGGGTCCAACCCAGACTATTGGTGTCAAGGTTTCAGAAATCAAGATTGGAACTACAACCAAGAGGGTCCATGTAGAGATAATCATGGTGGTTATTTTGAGAGAGATAGGGTGCCTGGGATCGTATGAGGATGAAGATATGGGCATAGAAATGGTCTTATGTGCCTCTTCGTAATCATGAAGCTAGTTCTAGCAATTCAAGGATAGAGGAAATATTTGGCAAGTTATTGAAGAGAGCTGATCACGAAGATGATATTTTGAAGGGAATGAAATCAGATATCTCAAGTATCAACCAAAGATCGTGCCTCACTCGCTAACAATCAAACAATTGGAATACAAATTTTGTCAAGTGTCCCTCTAATTGAACTAATGCTAATAGGGTACTTTGCCAAGCAATATAGTTAGAAATATGATAAATGAGGGACATTGCAAGGTGATTATGATGAGAAGTGGGAAGAGTACCATTGATTCCCCCAATGTCGATGGTTGTGCATGAGGATTTTGGAATGGATGTTGATGACAAGGTTGAAGTTGAGAAAGAAGGTTTGGCCAACAACGCGATGAGAATTAAAGATGTAAATCAGCAAGAAAAGACCAAGACTATTCCAAGGGCCACCCTCCTTTTCCCTAAAGACTCAAGGAAAAGAAGAAGCATGGTAAATTCAAACACTTTCTTTCCATGTTGAAGCAATTGTCCATTAAGATTCCTCTTCTTAAGGAATTGGAGAATGCCCGGGTATTCCAAGAATATGAAAGATTTGGTGATGAAAATGCGCAAGGTGAGCCAAGACCTTTTGCAAGAGCTCCAACAGTGTAGTATCATCATGACCAAATGCTTAGTCCAAAAGAGGGAAGATCCCGGTGCATTTACCATTCCTTGTACCATCGGCGATGTAGAGTTCGCAATAGCATTTTGTGATTTAAAAGCGTCTATAAATTTGATGCCTCTTGGCATTTTTAGAAATCTTGGTCTTAGTTCTACCACTCCCACGAGGATGGGGTTACTCATGGTAGATAGAACAATTAAGAAGCCAGAGAGAATCCTTTTTGATGTATTGGAAAAAGTAGATAAGTTTATCTTTCCAACATATTTTGTGATTCTTGATTGTGAGCTTGATTTTGAAGTCCCTATTAATTTAGGAATGTTGTTCTTAGCCATTGGAGAGTCGTGATGGATATGGACTCTGGTCAACTAAGGTTAGGGTTAATGACACAGAGGTTGTCTTTGATATCCATTAGTCAATGAAACATCAGATGAGATCAAAAGCGAAGTGTGACTATTGAAGAATTCTGATGATCCATGATGACTAAGTCATGCCACGACATTAAAAAGGCACTTTTTGGGAGGCAACCTAAGTAATTTTCATGTTTTTCGCTTATTTTGAGTTTATTATGATTATGTGAATTTCTAGGTAGTGAATTGATTGTGGTTTGTTTTTCTCTTTTAAGACATTGAGTCAGTAGTATATTTGGATAATGGTGTAGTCTGAGATCAAGGTTTGCAGGTATTGAACAAGTTCAGAAAATTGCTGAAAATAGCAGTGGGAGTAGCCTCTATGACCAGGCCTACAAGTTGTAGTGCGCACTACAACTCATATTCATGCCTCATAGAGGGTAACAATGATGATTTAAAGTTGGCACTCTCACTATGAGCCAACTTCACATCTCGTAGTCGAAGCTACGAGTCGTAAATGGGATTAGTAGTGTCCAGGTATGTTTCTAAAATTTTTCTAAGTTTTGAGTGGTCTATGAGACCAAGACCTACAGGTCGTAGTCTAACCTATGACCCATAGTTGGGCTTTCATGGACCAGACTCAAGGGTTTTAAAATGTCGGCTTGGTGGGGTATTTAAAAAGTTAAAATTCAGTTTGACCCTTAAATCTCCCTAATCAAACCCTAATACTCCCACCATCTTTCCTAAATACTTTCACCCACTCTTTCAATCACTTTCATGACCAAATTCTGGTGTACCCACATTAGATTTTTGGCATGTTCTCGGCGGCTAGGGTTTCAACTCTCTTTTTCCTCTCATTTTTATTCATATTTCATCTTCATCATCTGAGCTATGTTTCTTGGTATAATTTCTTACACAAAGTATAATGTCTTTTGAACTTCTTAAATGATTATGTGATTGAAATTAGTATTAAGAGTATTCTTAGGGAAACTTTATGCATTTAGATGAGATTTTGGGTATTTGTCGATTAGAATTCTTTGAATTTAACCATGGTTGTAAAATTATCCTTGTTGCTTGGTATTGATGATCATGCTTTATCATGAATTGTTGATTACATGTCCAAACGAAGTGTGTGATGGTTGGTTAATTGATTAAGTCATTTTGGTATGAATTTGTGTCTTGGGTATGCCTATCATGTTGAAACTGGTGGTTTGAGTGATTCTTGATATGCTTGTAAATTCAACTCCATGAAATTTCATGTTTGTGTGCAAGTGATTTTGTTGTATGTTTTGGGATTGACAATTTTAGGATTCTTGAATGTGTTGGTAAGTTGATGTTTGATTGTTTCTTATTGAAGGGGGTTCTGGTATAAAAAGCAATTATTCAAACCAAAACTAAGAACAATATTTGTTGCGAGTATTACTAATTCAGTGAGAGAAGTAACTAGGACATTATGTTTTCAATGATTCCTAACAAAGTTTTACTTAATAATTATAATCTTTTCTAGTGTGTAGCATGTAGAACCGGTAAGTTATGTTCATTCCTTGGGCCAACAACTAGGCAAATTTCACCACACAATTTTGGTCATCTATGGATATTGCATTACTGACCCTTACCGTGGTCCTAGTACAACCACTAGTTGGATTATTTAGATTGATTAGATGAGTGTACTCACATTGAATCCTATTTTATCCCTTTTCGTATTCATTACTATCTTGGGCCACTGAATAAGGATAAGGCGAGTACTAACATTGACAATCATTAAAAGTATTTTAAACAAAGAAATAAATAAT
>JAOTQJ010116275.1:0-10811 GCA_025642045.1 Solanum sejunctum
CCTTTATGCGGGGGCTGCGTTTCATGCCCGCAGGTACAGACGCACAGGTGAGAGACCCTCCACACTAGGATCCTTGTCGTCGTTGAAGCGCCCCTTTTGTCTCAGGAGCTGGTTTGGGTAGCCTCACATGTTTCTACATTTTGTAAATGTATCGACAAATGTGTATCATTTAGTACTGTTGTCTAGAGTTCTGTAGGTACTTGTCGGTTACGGGTGTGTTGTATGATTTTGGATACTGGGTCAGGCGGCGGGACCGCGTTATGTATTTATATGAGTGACATGCTTATTAGGCGGCAGGACCGCAGCGGTGACCTTATCAGCCCGCTTTTACATTTATATATATATGTATATATTTCTGTTTGTTCTGGGAGCTGCTGCAGGTGCGGTTAGTCAATAAAACAGAGGAAATTCTGTCGAAATTTTTGTAGAATTTCAGACTAGGTTATGATGGAATTTGGTTTAGTATGTGTTTGCGTGCCCCTATCGAGCACTGGTCACGACCCCAGGGTGGGGTCTGACACTAAATTTATTTAAATCTCAAAGTGTTAGATATATTGGGATAGGGGGAGTATTAATCACTCTCATCTGGTTTAAAAAAAGAATGATTTACTTTCTTTTTTAGTTTGTTTCAAAAAAAGGGAACTTTTTTCTTTTTTGGCAAAATTTTAATTTTTGATCTCCACATGGGATGTTTAAGAATACAAGATTAAAGGATATTTTAGTACATTTGATATAACTTTAATTTAGAATCACAAGATTGAAGAATCTTATTTTATTTTTTTAAAGTCCGAGGCAAGACAAACATCTATCTTGAACTTTGAACAATTGAACTATTTTGAACAATAAAAAACGTGTAATGACCTTGATGTCATTTTTTGATAAAATCTCTATTTACCCCTTTTGATAGCTGTCTCGAGTCCTATTTGATTGGTCATAGGAGTTGATTTTTAAAAAATCTTGTAAAAAGTTGGACTTTCCTAAAGAGTTGAGTTTTTAAATGCTTAAGTTGTTTAATTTTGAGTTTTATAAGTCATTTAGTATTTCAAATCTCAAAATAGAATTTGATCAATTCCATCAATGCTAGAATATTGAAATTAATCTAGGAGAGTTGTTGGAATCCAATTTGGAGTTGATATGTGGATTTGAGTTTCGAAGTTGAAAATTGAGTTAAAGTTTGGTAAAAGTTTAACTTTGGTCTACATTTAGGGTTCGAGTGCTCAGGTCAAAATTTTTATGGTTCTATTAAATCCAGGAGGTGTTTTAGCTTTAGAATGAGTTTTGGTATGATTTTTAGGTGTCCCGAGTGTATTTCAATATTTTGAATGCATTAAGTTAGTTTAGTTGCGACCTATCGAGTATCGATCAAGGAGACCTCGATTTGATTTTTGATATTTTCATTGAGTTCAAAATGTTAAATTTAATAGGGTAGCATATGTGGTTTGTGTTTATAGGGTTCTAAACGAATTTCGAGGGTCCATTCCATGAATTTGCTTGTATTGAGAGTTGTTGATATCTAGGATGTGTTTGGTATGGAGGAAAATATTTTTTGAAAAATACTTTTTAATTTTCTCTTTCCATCAATCTAGGATGAAGCCAAAGATTCACTATTTTTTGGCTTTGAGGTATGATAGAATAAAGCAAAATTGCTCTTTAAACTATCTAATACTTCTTTTAATTGTGAAGTAGCAGTTAGTCAATGCAACTTTCGACGCTCATCATGTGTCATCCAGAAACAGTCGCACTATGTTTTTAAACATAGGAGTCAGGCTGCGTACATCCGACCCCCCCTTACCCGCAATGGGCAGAAGCTTTTGAGGCATTGGGGTAATGTTGTTGTTGTTGTTGTTCAACAGACCGTGTGGTAGGTCGTGTGATGGCCTTGGGATGAAGTCCCAATATTCTGAGACTAAGTAAGGTCACACAGCCCCTCACACTGCTCGTGTGATGCCCTACGGGTCATGAGGGTGCTTGTATAGCCTCCGAGGTGGAAATTTATCTAAGTATAGCTTCACTCTTGGCATGAGATGTTTTATTTTGTCTAACCGAAGTGCCATGGGCAGTGTCACAGACCATGTGACGCTACATGGCCGATGTGGCCCTTCTGTATAGCTAACGTTTTGTCAAAAATTTTCTAAGTATGGAAATCTTCAAGATCAAGCTAGGTTCACTTTCGATCCTTCAATTCAAGCTTATTTATATTATTTAAGGCCATCATGGGTCTCCTACATCAAGCCAAGTTCAAAGGATTTTCGTTGATCAAGTTTTCACAAGTATCTATAGAAGGATCAAATTTAAAGGAGCATATCTCTTAGCACAAAAGGAATTGGGTAGCCCACGACATATCAAATTAAAGCTCTTTGAACTATCTTTCGAACGCAGTTGGTTTCACCTAATTTAGAGTTTGGATGAAGAAGTTATGCCCGTTTTCGTAGAACTCATATGTGCAGGGGTATATACAGATTTTTTAATTTTGTTTCATTAATGGCGTTCTCATAAATTCGGTTATTTATGTTGGTATTTTGGGATTTCCTATGCTATCTAATGACCTTCTAAAGACCCAAACCCTATTCTAAACATTCAAAACTCACTTCTCATATTTTAAACTCTCTCAAAGTTCCTCTCAAGAACTCTTGAAGATTTTCAACTTGGGGATCAAGGCAAATTCAAGTCTTCTTCAAACTTCTCTTGGAATTTCTTCAATTGGGTCTAGGTATATGAGTTTGATCCTTGATTCCTTTCAATCAAGGAGACCCAAATCTTTTCAATCAAATTTCATAAATTTAAGCTCTCTCTGATACGAGTTTTCATTATTTGGATTTATTAAATTAAATTGATGTATGGGTTATACATATTTGATGATTTTAAATTACTGTAAGCCCTATTAAGATGATTTACATCGATTTTATGAAATTATGAATACGCATATCCCTTTTCAAGGCTTGTTTATGGATAGGTGATTGTGTTATGATTTGAAAATGTGAATTTAATTATGTTTTCATTTGAATTTTATATTACATTATTGTTTTTAAATTGAATCTTAATTGTCCATGCTTTCCTCACATCCTTCATGGTATTTGCATTCATGACATTGGATTATTGTGGAAATTATATATCACGGCCCAAGACTAGGGACTAGGCATGACATGGACAATGGGAACCTGAAGGGACCCCCAAACAAGCCTTCTAGCATATATTTACACATCCTTGAGGAAGCAATTAAACAACAATAAGAGAGAATAAATAAGGATAAAGGGACTAAGGAAAGTCTTTTATAGCATAAATCATAAAGAGTCATATCTCAATTTATAATTACATTACTTGTCTAATAACACCTCTAAATATAGACTTGAGCGGAGACCAAGACACTTTTCGAGCTCACCCTCATAGTGTAAAGAGTTCAACATTAAGAAATGACAAAGGCAAGAGTAGCATAGCTAATGTCCCCGAACTTTGAGGACTCACCAATAGCTTATCTTCAAGGTATCACAACTAGCCATGGAGAGGATGATCATGAGGAGTTTCAGTTCCTACATGGTAACATCATGTACTCATAGAATATGTGCTAATATGTTTAGATGTACTAAGTATGTAGGATGCAATGTAACAAGAGATAGGCAACATAGTCAAAATGCATAAACATAGGCAATGAATACTATAATAATAGTATGACATGTATAACCAATGCTTGAAGTAAAACATGCTTGTATAGAATATATAACTTGTGTAAGAAGAGACCATCATCATAGACCAAGCAAACTAGTACTTGGAATCCAGCGCATACTACCCCCTTGGGAAGTGATTGAGGAATCTACCCCTCAATTGGTAGATGGGCATACTACCACCCCACCACCCCGTCAAAGTGATTAAGGAATCTACTCCTCAATTGGTAGACGGGCATACCACCCCCCATCAAAGTGGTCAAGGTATATACCCCTCAACATGGTAGATGGGCATACCACCCCCCATCAAAGTGGTCAAGTTATATACCCCTCAACATGGTAGATAGGCATACCACCTCCCTCCCCTAAAGTGGTTGAGGCATATTACCCCCTCAACTAGGTGTGGTCAACTTGCAACACTATAGATACTTTTCATGAAATTAAGACATAAATACATTGCTTTTATCATCATAAAGTCATTTGAATCATAGGTCATGCAATAGATCATCAATAACTCAAGAACCCTTAACCGGATATTTTTTCACACACTTAGAGGGTGTGTAATACTAGTTCAAAATCATACAATTCAAGAGTGAAATCATGTGAGAAAAGTTAATGTAAATCATCCCACCAACACTTGATAATACCCTCATGCAAAATACATTGAAATCCCTCATCAAATATCATAATGGGATCATAGATTCATAGCTCAATAATGCTTAAATAGTCACATTTTATGAAACCCCAACATAGTTTATAATCAAGTTCATAATGAGTAATACCTATAAGTAAATCAACTTAGAAACATGCAATTTTCATAAAATGGAAGGTTGGGCACCATGGGTTAAAGGACACAATGATTGAAACCCATATACCTCAATTCGGAGATTTCCTTGATGAAGATTAAATGAGAATTTGAAGCTTGAATGAATTTCTTGAATCCAAAAATGAGCTTGAAACACTTGAATTTGGGTGAATATTTGACTAAATGTTAGAGAGGATTTTGGGGAATGTCTTGAATGATATGAGGTTGAAAAATGACTAGTATAGGTGGTTATACACATAGGAAAGCTTTATGACAAAGGCCTCAAAGCCTTGGACCAAAACAAGAAAAGTAGCACAAAATTAACACTGGTCTGCGCCGTGGTCATGTCGTGCCAGGGTCACAGATCGATTCTATTTTTCGTCAACTTTGGAAAATCAAATTTTGATATAGTTGCTCTAAGGTTGGGTTTATACCCATTTCCTACTTAATTTTGCCTCCTGATCATGAATATGAAATTGAATTTTTGATATCATGCATGAATTTTGAGATATATGAAAATTACGAATTTGGGCATTTTCGAGGCACATTTTCAATCACTTTTTGGGGCGTTTCACATATCTCCCCCTTGGGAACAATCATCCCCGAATGTCAAATAAACGTACATAAGAGAAGTAATCAATATAATTTCAGCCGATCACATGAATGCAATAAATACAATAAAACACCATTTCAAAAATCCCAACATAAGTGTCAAAATCACCATGAACTTGTCAACGTAAAAATAAATGCATGCAAATGAAATAAGGTTTGAAAGTTAAGACTTGAAATCATATAGGGGACTTAAATTAGTACCTTAGGCTTGAGTAGAATGGAAGATATAGGGATATCGCTTTTGCATATCCGCACGACTTCCCATGTAGCACTCTCAACTTGTTGGTTTCTCCAAAGAACCTTGACAGAAGCAATATCCTTGTTCCTCAACCTCTTCACTTGTCTATCCAAAATTTCTATTAGGACCTCTTCATAAGTCAAATTATCTTCACAACACCCACAACATCAAGAGGCAAAATAGCACTTGGGTCACCCACACACTTCCTCAACATAGACACATGAAAGACCGGATGAATCATATTCATATCATTGGGCAACTCCAGCTCATAGGCCACCTTACTAATCCTCCTCAATACTCTATAGGGAACCACAAATCTTGGACTCAATTTACTCTTTTTACCAAAACGAACTACACCCTTCATGGGTAAGACCTTCAAGTAGCCCCAATCACCAATATTAAATTCAAGATCCCTTCTCCTCACATCGTCATAGGAATTTTTTTTGTTTTGGGCTAATTTCAACCTTTCCCTTATCATCCTTATCATCTCAATGGCCTCCATAACCAGATCTAGACCCAATAAAGCCATCTCACCTACCTCGAACCATCCAATCGGGGATCTACAACGTCTATCATAGAGAGCTTCAAAAGGAGTCATACTAGTGCTTGAATGATAACTATTATTATAAGCAAACTCAATGAGCAAAAGATGCTCATACCAACTACCTTTAAACTCCAAAACAGAAGCTCTAAGAATATTCAAAAAAGTTTGGATAGTTCTGTCAGCTTAGCCATCCGATTGAGGGTGAAAGGCAGTACTAAGCTTTATCTTGGTACCAAGACCTCTGTAGAAGGACCTCCAAAAGTGAAGTGAATTGAACACCACGATCTGATATGATAGACAAAGGCACCCTGTACAATCTAACCAACTGATGAATGTATAACCTAGCATTATCTTTGGCATCTAAGTAATGAGCCGACTTCGTCATTCTATCAACCACAACCCAAATAGAATCAAAATGCTTTCTAGTCTTAGGCAATCCAACCATAAAATCCATGTCAATTTCCTTCCACATCCAAGTAGGAATCTCTATATCTTGGGCTGGACTACCCGGCCTTTGGTGCTTGGCTTTAACTTGTTGGCAATTGTGACAACCGGACATTAACTTAGCAATGTCTCTCTTCATACCACCCCATGAAAACACTTCTCTCAAATCTCTATACATCTCTTTAGAACCGGGGTAAATAGTATAGGAATAATAATGAGCCTCATCTAGAATCTTCTTTCTCAAATCATCCACACTAGGCACATGCAACCTACCTTGGTACTAAGGGAACCATCTCCCTCTTGGAAGAAAACCTCCACTTTATCTCTCACTAAGGCCTTTAATTGTAACAAGGTGAGGTCGAGATCTTGCTTTGCCTTCACCTCCTCAATCAATGAAGATTTAGAACCATCAACAACCATTACCCCACCATTGTCAACCTCCTCTAACCTAAGTCCCAATATAGCCAACCAATAGACCTCACTAGCCACCTCTTTATCACCATCATCAACATAAGCTAGGCTACCTATAGAATCCATACTCAAAGCATTGGACACAATATTAGCTTTATCGGGGTGATAATGCATACTCATATCATAATCTTTAAAAAGTTCTAACCACCTTATATATCTCAAATTGAGATCTTTTTGGGTGAACTATTGGAGACTCTTATATTCGGTAAACATATCAACAAGAACCCCATACAATTAATTATGCCAAATTCTTAAAGCAAATACCACGGCAACCAATAAAGATTATGGGTAGGATAATTCTTTTCATGCATCTTAAGTTGTCTAGAGGCATAAGTTATCACCTTACCATTTTGCATCAGAACACAACCCAACCAACCCTTGAGGCATCACAATACTCAGCAAACCCTTCTAACCCTTCTAGTAGAGACAAGAAAAGAGCAGAGACAAGCTTATCCTTCAAAGTTTAAAAACTCTTTTCACACTCATCGGTCCAAATAAATTTTGCCTTCTTCTGGGTCAACTTATTCATAGGAGAAGCAATTGAAGAGAAACCACTAAAAAACCTCTGATAGTAAACTGCCAAACCAAAGAAACTTCTAATATCCAATGGAGTCAAAGGTCTAGGCCAATTTCTAATTACTTCCATCTTCTTAGGATCCACCTTAATATCATTACCCAACACCACATGACCTAGAAAGGAAATCTTATTTAACCAAAACTCACATTTTTTATAATTGGTATACAACTTCTCCTTCCTCAAGATTTGCAATACCATCCTCAAGTTATCCACATGCTCCTCCTCACTATGAGAACAAATCAAGATATCATCAATAAATACCACCATAAATAAATCAAGGTAGGGTTTGAAGACCCTATTCGTATGATCCATGAAGATAGTCAGTGCACTGGTTAACCCAAAAGACATAACCACAAACTCATAGTGCCCATACCTAGTCCGGAAGGCCATATTGGAAATGTCACTCCCTCACATTCACTTGGCGATACCCGAATGAAGATCAATCTTGGAGAAGTGTCAAAAAGATCATCAATCCTTGGTGGAGGATACTTATTCTTTATGGTAACCTTATTTAAGTTGTCAGTAATCAATACACATCCTAAGAGAACCATCCTTCTTCTTTACAAACAATACCAGTGCACCCCAAGATGATTGGCTAGGCCTAATAAAATCTTTCTCCAAAAAATCCCTCAATTGCTCCTCAAATCCTTTAACTCCACCGGGGCTATACAATAAGGGGAATAGAAATGGGTTGAGTATTGGAATGGAGGTCTATACCAAAATCTATTTACCTTTCGAAAGGAACACCACAAAGCTCTCTAGGAAACACATCAAGGAACTCATTAACTATCGGGACCGACTCTATAGGAAGGACTTTGGATTCAACATCCCTAACCCTCACAAGATAATAGAGACACCCCTTAGAAATAGACTTTTGAGCTTTAATGAAAGAAATGAATCTACTCTTGACCACCACATCATGACTCTCCCACTCAAGGACAGGTTTATTCAGAAATTGGAATTTGACCCTATGGGTTCTACAGTCAAGACGGGCATAATATACATGCAACCAATCCAGCCCAAGAATAACATCAAAATTTACCAACACAATAAAATCACAAGTCAACATTTTATGCAGAATGAATATGGGACAATTTCTATAGACCTTTCTAGCAATAATGGATGCACCAATAGGAGTAGACACGTCATATGGTTTACACAATAATTCAGGTTTAACATGAAATTTTTTGGCAACAAAAGGAGTAACAAAAGAAAGAGTGACACTGGGGACTATCAATGCATACACATCAACATTAAAATTTTTTAGTATACCGGTGACGACATTGGGCACCTCATCTACCCCTTATCTCCCTTGAAAAGCATAGAATCGATTGTGTCTTTGGGAACCACCTTGTTCACCTCCCCTTTCTCTAGGACCCGTATTTTTACCTTGGCCTTGTGGACGACCATCTTTACTCTTGTGGTAATTACGAGGACAATCCATCACATTATGACCCACTTCACCACACTCATAATAATCATTAGTATCCTTCAAACATGGGCTATTATGGCCTTTATCATATTTTGGGCACATAGCATTAGGGACCACACCAACACCACTTTGGACCCTTGGGATGTCATTAGAAAATCTTTTATTAGGAGTGTTGGAAGAACTTTGTCCTTGATGAAACCAACAACCCTTGGGACTTTGGAATATATCTTCAAAATGGGCCCACTTGGCCTTGCCCATTCTTCTCTTTCTCAACCTTTCTCCTTTTAATTATTTGGCAAGTCATGAGGTGGGAAAAGTACATATCACCTATCAAATATGGCAGCACGACATTCTTCATTTACCAAGTCAGACACACCCATCACAAACTAGTTCATCCTAAACCTTGGCTAGGCCACCAATCGTGGAGCATATTTGAGAGTTGGTTGAACTTGAGGGCATACTCCCTCATACTCATTGTCCCTTGCTTTAAATTCATCAATTCCATCATTTGGCCTCCCTTAGCTCAATAGGGAAGAACCAATTAAGAAAATTCACCTTAAACTCCTCTCAAAGGATCATATTATTACTCCCCTTCTCCTCCTTCTGTTGAGTAAACCATATTTGGGCCACCCTTTTGAGTTGGTAGGCCGCTGACTTCGCTTTCTCCTTCGATCTAACACTCATAAAATAAAACACTTTGTGTACCTCATCAATAAATTCTTGAGGATCCCCATCCACTTTAAACCCATGGAACTCCGGTGGGTTCATCTTAGTAAAGTCCCTCACCCTTGAAGCCAAAATAGGAGCATGAGGGGCTTGGGCCCTTTGGTTGATTTGATTAGCCATGGCTTAAGTTAACACAGTAACAGCATCCCGAAATGCTTCATGGGCCACTCCCCCATCTAGAGGAGCTTGAGGAGGGGAAGGGGTCGGTTGCTCCTCAAGAGGAAAGCCTTACCTTAACTTCTATAGCACGACATAAATCAAGAAGAAGGGAAACTTTTCTAAAATGCCTCAAAGCCTCTTACTCATAGTTGTGGTGCACTTCACAACCATGAATAACACTCTAATTGATACAGTATGTTGGATGTCGAGTACCATTAACAACATAATGCTTTGATACCAAGTTTTTCACGACCCAAGCCTAGGGACTAGGCATGACACAATGAATGAGAATCCAAAGGAACCCCAAACAAGCCTCTTAGCATATCATTTACACATTCTTGGTCACAGAAGCAATTAAACAATAACAAGAGAGAACAAATAAAGATAAAGGGACTAAGGGAAGTCCTTTATAGCATAAATCATAAAGAGTCAAATCTCAATGCATAGTTACATCACTTGTCCAACAAAACCTCTAAATATAGACTGGAGTAGGGGCCAAGACTCTTTTTGGGCTTACTCTCACAGTGTAAAGAGTTCAACATTAAGAAATGAAAAAGACAAGAGTAGTATAGCTAATGTCCCCAAACTTTGAGGATTCACCAATAACATATCTTCAAGGTATTATAACCATCCACGGAGAGGATGATTGTGAGGAGCTCTAGTTCCAACATGGTAACATTATGTAGGCATAGAGTATGTGTTAGTACATTTAAATGAACTAAGTATGTAGGATACAATGCAACAAGAGATAGGCAACATAGTCAAAATCCATAAACATAGGCAATGTATAATATAATAATAATATCGCATGCAAGATCAATGCTTGAAAAAAAAGCATGTTAGACCCCGTAATTTAATTCAATTGAAGTTAATCGTCTAATTGGAAAAGTTATAACAAACATGTCGTAATTTAAATTAAGTAAGTTCGCGGTGCTTAATTATATTTGGAGCATATATTTTAAATTGGAGTCGGGAGTCCTCAATTGGATTAAAATAGAAAAATTTGGGGACCTAATTGATCAATGGGCTAACTAGGAGCCTTGGGGTGCAATTTTACTAATTGCATTTTCTATAAATACCCTCTTCACTTCAAAAAAATGAAGAAAACACTTTTGAGGTCTTGAAAGCTTGAAGAAGAGGAAGA
>JAOTQJ010116286.1:0-10810 GCA_025642045.1 Solanum sejunctum
TATATCTATATCTATATCTATCTATCTATCTATCTATCTATCTATCTATCTATCTATCTATCTATCTATCTATCTATACTTACCTTTAAATTGGCTAATGAGGAACTGCAGGTTTTCAAGCTCCAGTTCTTTTTGTTCTTCTTCGTCATCCTTTCTTTATTTTCACTTTTGTTCGCTCTTTTCTTCTAGGCTGCTTCGAGCAACCATTTCTTTAATGCCTTTTATTTTATTTTATTTTTATAATTAATTATATATTAGAAGTGACAAATTCTATCAAACTATTTTTAATAAATATGGAATAATTAGTCTAGGATATTAACTAAATTATTATTTTAATCCACCAACTAAATTATTATCTAAAATCATCCCTTAACTAAATAATAAAAATTATTGAATAGTCTGAAAAGCCCCTTAAAATTTACAAGATAAATCTTTTATAACATATGAAACTCTATGTCTCCATCATATAAAGCCAAAACATGATCTCAATAATGAGATGAATCATAAGACTGCTGGACAACTACAAATATTCATGGTAGCTCTTCTATAAGTTTTTATGGTCAAGATGACACTTGTATAATTACTAAAAAATCTTCAATTGCACTAAAACCATATCTATTCTAACATATCGAAATGATGGAGTCTCCACAAGCACCTTAGTTTACTAAGAGAGCATCATAATAGTATATGTAGTCTCAACAATAGAATAGATTCAATTGCCTCAAAATCCTTAATAATCATGTAGAACTTTAGGTCCATACCTTATTAGTCATATATCATAATTCACATAACCCAAATTAAAATAAATGCAACATCTTCTTCACATCACTATTTGTCAGTTGAATTAAATTCATTTTTCATAAAAATTATGAATAAGCCCCAAATAAGTTTGTGCCGACTTAGTTCATATAATATGATAATGTCTCGACTCAAAGGTGAAAATCCCTGTCACCTTCAACTTCGAACGAAAGATCTATACGAGATGTCATATTCCTTTACCTTTCTCAGAATCCTTTCATTACATTATGTTAAAATGCCTTTAACTATTCAATATATTTGATTTTTATTGCTTTAATTAACTTTCCCACCAATCATGTCCTTTATCCAATAACCCATGATATTTTTTTACATACTCTAAAAACAAATTTAGGTAACATTGTTCCTTAAGTCTTGTAATAGTAAAAAATAACTAACTTTACGATCCAAATCATGCATAAGTCCTTTCAAATGTTTAACATCAAATACAATTCGATCACTTCATACTTTACCAATTCATACTTTGAGAAAATATACTACCTTGAACATTGACTTACTATGAAGAACTTGAATTCTAACTCCAATCATATAACCTGATTCCCCTTATCTGTCAACATTAACTCATACCATGAATATTTTTATGAATTCACGTATCTCAACTCATTATTGATTGACTCTTTATGGATCTTACCATATCCCTTATAAAATATTTAATGTACTAATTACCATACTCAAAATCATAAAAAGATATTATCACCATATTCAAGCCGTACATATATGAATTTTTTCCTTTTCAAATATTATCCAATAGTTTTCTAACCCAAATCAATGACATTATATTATCACTATAACTAAAACAGAATAGATAGAACTGCATGTCTGTTAATTCAATTCTCCACTCCCTAGATAAATACATCTTTGACCTATATCATTAGAGTAATTGTCTTTATTTTTGTATGTTTCTAAGAGCTAACCTACATCTCACTAATTTTATTTATTTTTTACTATAACCCTTTTTAATTTTATTCAAGCAGTGTCTTAACACATATTACGTCTTTTCATATGATCTTGTTACTCATCAAACAGTAGTAATTTTCATAATCCTAAAGATCTATAAGTTATTATTACCATTCCAGATTTATTTAATCTACAATCCTTATCATATGATTGCATCCAAATCATAATCCATCACGAATTCTTATTATCATTATGCTCAATAGCCATTTTCATCATCTTGAAGTCAATCTTATCATTCACATGATACTTTAAATTCAGTTATACCAACAAAATTCAAAGGACTAACCCAATTTTTAGATTGCACTCTCCTACTAAAATCCTTCATTGCCTTCCTCCAAGTTACTTATAATCTCATAAAGTCATTAGACAGAATATGCACCTCTCTAGCCAATGGGTGTCTAAAAACCTGCAAGTGAGCTAAACTCCCCATGCTTCCTACTTTTTTTGCTCAATGCACCAGCCATACATAAGAATACATAAATTATCCAATTATTTAATACCCAGAAATATGAAAATACTGTTAAAACTTTCTTCTGAGATACCACTTTTAAGTTGCTTCTATATTTATAGGCATCTTCCTATACTTGTTGCTCTTATTGACATAATAGCCACTTTCTATGAGTCTTATGATCTAACCTCTTCATTTTTAGTCTGCTAACACTCATGTTCTATGTTCACATACATCTAACTGAAGAAAACTTGTACTATTATGAGATGCTCCTTATATCTATAGCTAACCTTCTTTGACCCAACTGTTAAAGGTAATTAAAATGTCTACAATAGTCTCCTCTACCTTGACAACTCACATATACTATCTAGATACCTATAGTAAATCATAAAATTAAAGTCTCATACAATTACATATTATCTTGGATATACAAGGCCCTTTTCTTATCAAATGACTTAGCTTCAATTCACTATTTTCATCTAAGGGTCACATTCACCATAGTTGTAACATCACGCTTCTATCAAGATAAAATCTTAATTTTTCACTTGTTCTATGTCAAGCCAACTAGTGAAAATCTCCAAATAATAGTAGCACTTTTGTCATGCTATTCCTCTTTTCATAATGCTCAGGTAAAGTTCAAGCTAAGGATCTAGTGCTAAACATAATGTACATCCATACTCTTTACATACTATACTAACTCTAAACTATTTGATAAAGTCAAGAAATATTAAACCACTAAATCTTTTGATAAGAAATCAACCTTTATCTCACAGTTTATCTAAGTATAGTCCTATCATTACAATCCTTTTCATAAGTTAAGTAGTATCTATTTTATCCATAAACCTCTTTGCCTAACTAAGTCCACAACTCTATAAATCTCATATGACTCTTTTTTCAAAATTATGAGCCTAGTTTATATCTATCATCTTTTGCGCTCTGTTCTTCTATTCAACATCTATACTTAATTTTTTTCACAAACATAATGGCTTGTCAACATTGACTCCATTCTTATTAGATTATATTCCATGTCATTCTTCTAACAACTATTACTCTACCTTCTACCTAAAAGTTAGATGATACTTACTACCTTTTAACCAAAAAATCAGAAGGGACTTGACTTATCAACCCATTTTTGAGCTTATCACCACATGACTCTTAAATATCTACTTCAATCATCTAATATTTCCACTCTTCATGGCTTATATATCTTTCTAATTCTAGGATTATTCTATCACTTATGGTTTACAAAAGCCTTCAATCACTTCCTCTCCAGGGGATCAAATACCATTAAGTATTTATAGGCATAAATTAACTATCTTTTCAAGGATAACATATGAAGAATGGTTCGGAGAACAGAGTCTAGAAGTATATCGTATCTTGCTCTAGCTCAAATGCATGATTAGATTCATAAGAGTGCATTATTTTGGATCGATAAACTTAAGCACGCTAGTTATCTCCTCTTAAGCTCGATGCAGTCTCTTTACGTTTTGAAAATTCTATCTAAAGGTAACTCATCATAATGATCAGTGGTTTTTCTATTTCAACCACATTAAGTATGAGAGATAGTCGAACAAATCTGGGCAAGTTTCTTAGAAAGTAACTATCACACCTCGAGAGGGAACCCAAGACGTGGCCAACACCCAGAGACTATTACTAATCCCCAAGTAAACCACTTGGCCTCATCACATTCATTCATTCACATATTCTATTAATTAGCAGAAGACATAAGGAATATAAATGGGAATATCTTGTCATCTAGTATCAAAATAAAAATAATACAATGGAAGGCTAGTAGAAAGAACTAGCTCATAATCTTATCAATCAACATCCGACTCTAGTCTATGAAGCCTCTATCACTATCAGGTGGTGCGAGTGGCAGATCCATGGCTACCTCAATCAAAATACAGGTAAGCAATTCTAACTCTATAATAAGATGAAAATAAAATAAATGAATCCTCTAAAGTAGGGGAGGCTCACCAATCTGTTGAACATCCAAAGAATCTCAATGATACGCCTATTGATGATCTCTATCCTCTGTATCTACCTCATAAAATGATGCAGCGCCAGAATGGCATCAGTACGTCATATGTATGGTATGTAAAATAACTTAATGAAATCAAAACAGGTAGAATAATATAGAAATAACAATTTACTCAATATAGAAACCAATCAGTATGTTGATTATCTATCTAAAGCAAGAATAAATAGTAGATAAGTAACCCATCAACCCATCAACTCATCAATCAAGTCAAACTCATCTCAACTCATCTCATCTCAACCCATGTCATCGCATCTCATCTCATCTCATTTCAAAGCACTCAGTTTGGGAACTTTCTTGGAGTTTCTCTTATCTGACAACAATCACTTATGAGCTAGTCATTGTACAACAATCATGCTTATATTACCACAACCATTTTGTACTTGCCAGGTAGAGAACGAATTAAGACTATAAGGACAAGTCCAAATGGAGACAACAATCCACAAGGCCTTTATTGATTTCAACAACTTCTAATTAGGGGGAACGTCTACATAATATGATGTGATGCTCCTAATCCTTACCTACGTTTGGCTATTATCACGCCAAAAGTCTCGTTAAGTAGGACTGACACCTGTTATTAGTAAGTCTTAGGAGAACTAGTCTATATCTCGATGCTTTCTATACATATTATAATGGATTTATACATTCAGCATGCCTTTAAGAAAGTAAATAGTAATAACAAGACAAAAATAAATACATATGGCTAGGCCATTAGGGCCATATTGTCAAAAGTATGAGACATGACCAAACTCTAATTTACATAGTATACAAAGCCTCTAGATAAGAAAAAATATCTGATAAGGGTCGGGACAGGCCCCATCTCAACTAACTACACAATACATAAAATGTAAGCTCTAGACACACAAAGCTCTGAAGCAACCTGGAGCTTGGTAATAGCAGCTGAATATCGTATACTTTTTCTAGGGAGATCTATTAGCACCTATACTTGTAGCATGAAATGCAGGTCCCCCGTAAGGGACATTAGTACGAGATAATGCGCTGAATATGTATGGCAGGAAATACTATAGATGAAGCAACAACTCAAATGAAACTATATACTAGTGTAGGATAAGAGACCACCCTTAGTTATACTATGGGATCATGTACTTTATGTTCTTTTTATTACTTTACCATTGCTGTATAATTTGTGCACAACAAGTAATACAAATGACCAACTGATCAGTAGCAAATATATATCGGGATTGGCCCTGGATAGGATTTTCCTTTCACCCCTTGGGCTATCCCCCATGATAGGATTGACCCTGGCTAGCTGATTCTTCCACCCCTCGGGTTACCACCATCAATAAGCAATATACTTCATCTTTCAATTACTTTTGAGATGACTATTTTAGTGCTTATAGTATTTGAACTTGAGGACTATAGATACAACATATGACATGTAAATAATCACAAAAGACAACACCATAATGAAAGGAGTAAGTTACACAAATAATGAAATTCATAGGAGGTAGAACAACATATAAACTTTATTTAGTAGAATGAACTCGTATATATTGGTATCCAAATATGTATGTAGGTTTGTAAGTGACTAGGTACGGGAGCATATGAATATGTGAAAGAGTGGAGACATGGTTGTTTGTTATGTTGGATTAGATAAGAACCTCTATGTACCAAGGAAGAACCTAAGTTTTATTCCAAGTAATACAAAATCAAGTAGCCTTACATACCTCGTTGTAAGACTTCGTTACTACCTCGGAGTGACCACTTTTTCTTGTAAATATTATCTACAATAAATTAGAAAATAGGACTAGTATTATAAGCAAAGAAATAATTCTTGGAAGCCCAATATAATAAAAACTAACACTCGGGCAGCAAACTTATGATTATCGACCCAAAGATATTCCTTCAACCTTTTCACTTATAATCGTATTTTCTAAGAACCATTATTATATACATGTAATATACATCTTGTTTTAGACCCTTAACAGTTATACAATATTTCACAAGGTACAAGACATAACAATCCTGCACAACACACAAATAGGTAGCATCACATTCGTATTCTCGTTACATTTCGACGTCAACAATCCCGAACCTATTTCAACTTTACCCAAATTGTCCTCAACATATCTATACATAAAAATAGCCTTTAAATAGTCTTATAATAATACTAAAGTAGTCATAAATAATGTGAGGCAATAGCCTTCCATTTATCAGCCTAGAAGTTCCAGTCAAAATCATACTTAAGATAACATAATAAAACTCATTTTTTAAATGAAAGAAAATTAGGGTAGAAACCTTAGATTAATATCTATAACTTTAACCATGTTATAACATCAACTTATTTGCATAGTACAATCCACAAACCATATATAAGTCACTAAAAACAAAGGCAAGCTTGCAGTAACTTTCTAAAGACATGTTGTCCGACCTTTGTTAATAAGCATAACTAGCATATATGTCTTATTTGTCATGGGATAAGTATAACAAATACCTGAATATTTCCACTTAACTTAGCTCCAGGATTCAATTTTCCTTTAAGAACCCAAGAGGATTGTACTGCCTGCCTTATGAAGTGAAGTAAAGAGAAAAAGAGCCTTTAGAAAAGCTGAACATTGTTCCAAAGTGAAATGACATAAGGGGCTATTTTTGAGCCCTTATAAAGGGTATCTTTGGTCGACTTTCTCTTGAGGTTTTGAACACATGTTAACACATATTAATAAGCTAGAGATTCAGCAGCTTCGTCCTCATACTTGGGCCTAAATGGGTCTCAAAGTTGGTTTGCCTTGGCTGCCAATTTTCCTAATTCCTCTTCACTTTGTTTGGGACCAATTAGTCAAGTGGATTGTGATGTACTTGGGCCCTTTTATTATGTATCTTGGGCTTTAATTATTGTCCATTTATGTTGGTAAAACATGGGCTAAAGTTACACTCTTAACACAGACTTTATTCATAATCGGACTTGGACAAATTCGACGTCGGGCCTCATCTCCGTTTAGCTAACAAATTTAAGATAAGCAAATAGGTGATTCACCTGCTAGCTTCTTGAGTCCTACAAATAACTCAATTCTCTCACTTTGGTTAGGGCCGTAATATCCTCAATTGTACATAAAACTTGTATGCAATTGATCCTCTTAAGCATTAGACGCACATATCGCTCTCTAACATGAGATTCAAGCACTTTTTAAAATGGGCGCTAATTTAACCAAATCATATCATGTTTCATTTATATAGTAATAGTATCGTAATATGTGAGGTGTTACATCCTCCCCCACCTTAGGACCATTCATCCTCAATGTTAGCATAATTGGATAGCTTAACCAAGTTTAAACCTTTACTTATACAAAGTTTTGACAACACAAAAGTATTCAATCACATGTACCTATTAGTTTCCCAATTTTGCATGTTGGAATTCCTCTTTAGCTTCAAATAAGTAAGGGTAGTTTGATTTCATTGCGTCCTCAACCTCTCATGTTATTTCTTTTGCTTGTTGGTTTCTCCAAAGTACTTTTACTGAAGCTATTTCTTTATTTCTTAACTTTTTAACTTGATGATCTAGAATAGCAATAGGTACCTCTTCATATGTGAGATCTTCTATAACCTACACATCCTCAATTGGAGTGATATGATATGGGTCACCTATGCATTTTTGAAGCATTGAGACATGAAAAACTACATGAACCATTGAAAGCTATTGGGGTAGCTCTAGTTCATATGCAACCTGCCCGAACTTCTTAATAATTTTATATGGCCCTATGTAATGTGGGTTAAGTTTTCCTTTCTTACCAAACATCATAATCCCTTTCATTGGAGACACCTTTAGAAATACCCAATCCTGAACTGAGAATTCCAGTCCTCTCCTTCTTGCATTCGCATATGATTTGTGATGACTTTGGGCTGTTTCTAGCCACTGCTATATTACCTTAACTCTTTCCATGGCTTGTTGTACTAGATCTAGCCCAAGGCAAGTGGTTTCACCCACTTCAAACCATCCAATTAGTGATCTACATTTCCTTCCATACAAAGCTTCATAAGGTGCCATCTTGATACTCACGTGGTAGCTATTATTATAGGCAAATTCAATAAGTGCAAAATGGTCCACCCAACTACCTTTAAAGTCCAATGTACAAGCTCGCAACATATCTTCAAGTGTTTGAATGGTGCATTCTGGTTGACCGTCTATTTGAGGGTAGAATGTTGTACTCAAATTCACTTGTGTCCCTAAACTCCTTTGGAAGGACTTCCAAAACTTTGCCATGAATTGAGCTCCTCGGTCATATATAATGGAGATTAGGACTCCATGTAGCCTGACTATCTCTTTGAGGTATAACTTGGCATACTCTTCAGTTGTATAATCACTCCTAATTGGCAAGAGTGTGCCAACTTTGTGAGTCTGTCAACTATTACCCATATGGAGTCAAACTTTTGAAATGAGCGAGGGAACCTGGTAATAAAATCTATATTGATCATATCCCACTTCCATATTTGAAGCTCTATACATTGTATAGAACCTCTTGGCTTTTGGTTTTCTACTTTCACTTGTTGGCAATTAGGACATTGAGCCACAAATTTTGCAAAGTCCTCTTTCATGCCTCCCCATCAAAACATTCCCTTTAGGTCATGATACATCTTAGTTGATCCTGGATGGACAGAATATCAAGAATAATGGGCTTCTTCCATAGATAGAATATCGGGAATAATGGGCTTCTTCCATTAGCCTTTTCCTTAGTCTATTAATATCAGGTACACATAATCCATTTTGACAATAAATTACTCCATTTTGTGTAAGCTCAAAGCCCTTTATTGTACCCTTACTCACCTTTCCTTAAGCTGTCATATAACAGGATCCTCGAACTATTTTTCTTTCACCTTAATTACTAATAAAGACACTGCTACATTATGTACAATAACCCCTTCCTTTGTAGTTTCAAGAAGGGAAACTCTCAAACTAGCTAGCTGACATAGATCTTTAGCCACTTCTTCACTAACTGCAGCTTGATCACCAATATTCATGATTGCCTTATGACTTCGAGCATCGGCTACCATATTTGCCTTCCCTAGATGGTATAGTATATCAATGTCGTAATCCTTTATTCGCTCCATCCATCTTCATTGTCTTACATTTAGGTCTTTCTGCTTAAAAATATATTGTAAGCTCTATGACCCATGTATATGTCAATGTGAACTCTATACAAATAGTGGCGCCATATTTTTAAAGCAAACACAACCGCTACCAGCTCAAGATCATGTGTTGGATAGTTTTTCTCATGTGGTCTTAGTTGTCTAGATGTATAAGTAATTACCATACCATACTATGTCAATACACACCCTAACCCAACTCCTAAAGAATCGCAATACACTACATACCCCTCGGTGCCTTCTGAAAGTACTAGGATAAGTGCAAACGTTAGCTTATTTTTCAGCTCCAACAAGCTCCTTTCACATGAATTGTTCCATTGGAACTAGGTTGCCATATGTGTAAACTTTGTTAGAGGTGTAGAAATAGAAGAAAAACCTTCAACAAACCTCCTGTAATAACCTACCAAACCTGGGAAGCTCTATACTTCCATGGGTGTCGTTGCTCTTGGCCAATCTTTCATAGCCTCTATCTTTTGCGAATCAACCCTTATTCCCTCATCAGACACAATATAACCCAAGAATGCCACTGACTTTAGCCAAAATTCACATTTAAAAATTTGGCATACAATTGTCCTCTTTTGATCTTAAATATACTAAACTGTCATCTATAAATATTATCACTAACACATCCAAGAATGGCTTGAATACCCTATTCATCAGATCCATAAAAACTGCTAGTGCATTCAATAGCCCAAATGACATAACAAGAAATTTAAAGTGAGCATAGAGTGTTCTGAAAGTAGTCTTAGGTATATCTTTATCCTTCACTCTCACTTGGTGATAACTTGATCTCAAATCAATTTTTGAAAAACATTTGGTACCCTGTAACTGATTAAATAAATCATCAATCCTGGGGAGGGGGTATTTACTCTTAATTGTACCCTATTCAATTATTGATAGTCGATACACATTCTAAAAGTTCCATCCTTTTTACGTACAAATAACACTGATGCAACCTAAGGGGACACACTACGTTTTATAAAACTATTATCTAATAAGTATTTTCACTATTCTTTTAATTCACAAAATTCTACGGGGGCCATTCTATGAAGAGGGATGGAAATAGGTTGCATTCCTAAAAGTAATTCAATACCAAATTCTACCTCTAGTTCTGGAGTTAAGCCTAGAAGTTCTTTAGGGAACACATCAACGAATTCATTCACTACTAAAACTAATTGAAGAGTTAGCAGTTCTACCTCCATATCTCTTACTCTAACTAAATGACATATATACCCCTTAGATGTCATCTTTCTTGCCTTAAGATAAGAGACAAACTTACCCTCTGGCACCTCAACATTGCCTTCCCATTCAAGAACTGCCTCATTTGGAAAGTGGAAATACAGTCTCTTAGTTCAGCAATCCATAGAGGCATAGCAAGAAGCTAACTAGTCCATACCCATTATAACATCAAATTCCACCATTTCTAGCTCAATAAGGTCAGCCAATGTGTC
>JAOTQJ010116297.1:0-10810 GCA_025642045.1 Solanum sejunctum
TTTTTATTGGGATTATTACTCTCATTTATATTTTGTACTTTCTGCTTTACATATTCGGTACGTATTTCGTACTGACCCCCTTCCTTCCGGGACTACGTTTCATGCCCGCAGGTACTGACGCACAAGCTAGAGAGCCACCTTCTTAGGGTCTCTGTCTACCGTTGAAGTGCTTCCTTTGCCTCAGGAGCAGATTTTTGGTATATATATGTACACTTATTTTCTGTATTTTGCATTTATGTATATTCGAGAGTATGATGGGGCCTTGTCCCGTCCTATGATTCAGTTTGTATGTGTAGAGGTCTATGGATATATCTGGGTGTGGGATATTGCATGTGGTATGACTACGTATGTATAACACATTTGTTGGGCGATTCTACTGTAGCAGTGACCTTGTTGGCCCGCATACATATGCATATAAATATTTGCTGTATGCTGGGGTTGCTGTTTGCAGGTTTGGTTAGTCAGTAAAACAGAGAAAATCCTGCCAAAATTTCGATAGATTCCTTAACTAATATAGTTGGAAATCCGGTTTAGTTTTTGTTTGGGTGCCCAATCGGCACTAATCACGGTCCGCGGGTTGGGTCGTGACACTTCTGCAACACCAAATGATTCACAATCAACCACAAAGACATGAAGAGGTCAACCAAGAGGTTCTACAAAATAGATAACACTTATATAGTTATTATACAGCTGAATCGATATATTTTTTTACTTAGTTACTTATGATATAGGCTAGTGCTATTGCAGCTGCTGTCATCGAAAGGAAAAGGGGATATTTTACAGCTGAATCCATATATTTGTTTTACTTAGTTACTTATGATATAGGCTAGTTCTATTGCAGCTGCTATCGCTGAAAACAAAAGGGGAAAATTACTGCTGCTCCTAATGATTCTTGTGTCATTAGAAGAGGAAGAGGGACTAGTGTTGCTAATGATGTTCCTAGTGTTATTGGAAGAGAAAGAAGGACTACTACTGCTGCTAACATTTTTGCTATCATTGCAAGAGGAAGAGGTACTGCTATTGCTAATGTTTCTAGTGTCGTTGGAAGGGGAAAAGGGACTAATGTAGGTGCTGAAGTTCCTGGTGTCACTAGAAGGGAAGGAGGGACACCTTTTAAAAGGCCAAGAATGGTTTAAATGGGAATACCACATACCCAAAATAGTTTTACAATCTACAATGTAAATTCTTTTAATTATTTCAGGTCTATTAAACTTATCAAACAACATCTAACACTATTTTATTTATGAATCTATCCTGGAATGCCTATGAACTCCTCTATAGTAACTGGACATCTTAGACATCAAAAACCAAAGTCAGGTGTGAAATGGAAGAAAGGTTGTTGTAACCCAACAAGGACTTCAAGAAATAAGACAACACAAAAGAATAAAGACAATGTCCAAGTTTCTAAAATGAATCATTTGAGTCAATCAAGCTCATTAGCTTTCCAGTAAATGAAGAATAATAGTTTTTTTCTATTTTGTAGTAGTATGCAATTGTGACAAAACAAACAAACTTTTGTCACTATATTTTTGAAACAATTATGCAATTATGTAGTTGTAACTATGCTTCTGTTGTACTCTCAAAATAATTATGCAATTGTGACTACTTTTTATAGCATCTATATATACAGTTGTGATTACTTTTGTAGTATCTATATTATGCAGTTACCACTTTAATTTCCAGCCGTTATGTTATGTAGTTAACACCACCTATGTGTTATGAAACAAAATAAGAAATTGCACAAAATAGAAAGGCACTAACAAATAAACTACATTAGATTAATAGATCAAGTCAAAGTTCATTCTAAAAGCGACTACACCTATTGGTTACAATACTAAGGATGCTATATCAACATTGATCTAATAACATCAACAACCTATGGTTACTTCATTGAACCTTCATATATATTACCTCGAACGAATAGCTTATACATATACCTTTAACACAACAACAAATCATAACAAAGAAGAGTACATTATCCCTAGTTCTTCTCTTCTTCTCGCTTTCTTTGAACTTCTCAACCTCTTCTTCCAACTTTCTCAATTTATATTTGGACAATTATCTTCTAGATTTAAATCTCTAGGCTTATCAACTTCTTCAGAAGCCTCAATCAATTTCTCAAATTCACTGCTTGATGTTTGAGAGGATTCCACTATATTCACAAGCTCACCCAATTTCTCTATTAGTTTCGAAATAATAAATTTAGATCTCGGATCAAATCCTCTTTATCCTTCCAACGTTAAAAGTAGCAGGATATAGGACCCTTTAATATTGGAAATAAAATGAAGGAATTAGTTTTCATTCAAAAGTTTAGGTTTACTAAATAAATCAGATAATATTTACCCCATAATAAGGGCATGACCAATATCCTTTTTCGTGGTTACTTGAAGTCCAAGATGTTCAAATACACTATAGATTCATGATTGCAACAAACTATTTCCATCGTAAGATGATCATTATCTTCCATACAAAGCATAGTCAAGTTTATTACGTAAGATCTTTGTAAATATAGTAAGTTTATATTGTATATGTATACTTGTAAGATATGTAAGATTCTATAAGATATTATAGGATATATTATAATAAAGATATGTAATATTCTATGACATATTATATGATATATTATAGGGATATGATATTCTTAAAATATCTTTAAGAGAGATTTGAGGATTAGGAGACTAAACCTCATGTATATATATATATATATATATATATATTTCTTGGAATGAAAAGCAAGTTATATACTTCAAACACTATTCTCTACTTTTATATGCTATCCGAGCCATGACAGGGGATGAAGAATCACAAAGAAACGAACCAACCAAAAAGAAAATCTCACACTATGATTTGACTTCAAATGACAACCCAGGAAAATTGATCACTCAACTACAATTGAAAGGAGAAAATCATGAAGAATGGGCTCGTGTAATACGTACCTCATTGTGCGCTCGAAGGAAATAGGGATTTGTTGATGAAACCATCCGACAACCAGAAGAAGGGTCTTCTGAGTTGGAGGACTGGTGGACACTTCAGTCCATGCTGGTGTCATGGATTCGAAATACTATCAAACTAACTTTGTGTTCAACCATATCATATATGGAGAATGCAAAAGATATCTAGATAGAAACTAAGGAATGATTTTTAGTTGCCAATGGTCCTCAAATTCAATAGTTGAAATTTGATTTGACAGAATGTAAGCAACATGGTTTGACAATTGTAGCATACTATGGAAGAATGAAGGCTATATGGGAAGAACTAGCAAATTGCAAAAAACTTTCTATGTGTACATTTGGTGGATGCAAGTGTAACATAGGAGCACAGTTAGAAAAGCAATAGGAGAAAGAAAAGGTGCATCAATTCTTTATGGGATTAGATGAAACACTCTAACAGTGAGGACAAATGTGCTAGTTGCTGACTCATTACCAACTCTAAACATTGTCTACTCTATTTTAATTTAGCAAGAAAATGTGAATACCATCACTTGTGCAAACGAAGAAAGAGGCGAAGTGATCGGACTAGTGGTTCAGATAAATAGTAGAATAAGGGGACGTGGAGAGGTGAAAGACAAATCAATGATTTGTATTCATTGTAAACATTCTAGACATGAGGCAGATTTTTGCTTTTAGCTTATTGGCTACCCAGAATAGTGGGGCAATTGTCCTGGGGGTAAAGGATAGACTAGTGCCAAGAGTAAAGGCTTGCCACAACAACAATGAACTGGATCAAGCACTGGACGTGGTCGAAGTGGAGCAGTACGTGCTAATGCTGCTCAAACTACTGCAGGAGGTGCTGGAGGATCAGGAACATCTAGCGATAAATGAAATGGCCTATGTTAGCTTGAGCAATGAATAGTAAATGATTTTGCATGACATGGTGAACAACCACAAAATTGATACGTGTGAGTGGATGACAGGTAAACATTACAAAATCCTGTGGATAATTGACACGGGTGCATTAAACTATATGACTGAAAAATTAAAGTATATGACGTACTTGCATGAAGTGGTTGGATGTCCTGTCAAACTTCTGAATGGACAATATACAGTTGTTACAAAAGAGGGATCCGTAAAAATTAGCGCGAACTTTAAGCTTGAAAATGTTCTTTTTGTGCCTAGTTTAAAATGCAATTTAATTTCTATATCACAATTGATAAATCAAGTTGATTATATTGTTCAATTCATCAAAAATTTATGTGTTATGTAGGGCTGCACTTTGAGGATGCTGATTGTAGCGGGTGAACGAAAGGATGGACTCTACTATTTTTGAATGGTACCATGAGCAGTGACAAGAAAGAGTGGAACAAACTCGCTTGATCTTTGGCACAAACGTCTAGGACATCCTTCTTTGAGAATTACCAAGTTAGTTTCCAATTTACACTTATGATAGTGCAATGTTGAATAAAGTTTTTGATATATGCTTACGAGCTAAGCAGATTAGTAGACTAGAGATAGATTTTCTTTGAGTGAAAATAAAGCTTGTGACAAGTTTGAACTCGTTCATTGCGACTTTTGGGGTCCATACAGAACTCCATATTCATGTGGTGCTTCTTATTTTTTTGACGATTGTAGATGACTGCTCCTGTGCAGTATGGATATTTTTGTTAATTGAACAGAAAGATGTGTCATGCATGATGTTGTATTTTCTTGCCATGGTGGAAAGGTAATATAATAAATGAGTTAAAATTGTTCCAAGTGATAATGGAACAAAATTTACTTGCATGAAAAAAATATTTTCTTGAACAAGAAATTATTTTTCAAAGTTCTTGTACTACAACTCCACAACAAAATGGGAGGGGGGGGGGGGAGAGAGAATATATAGACATATCTTGAATATAGCACGAGCACTACATTTTCAGGGACAACTTCCAATTAAATTCTGGGGAGAATGTTTGTTGGCTGCAGGTTACTTGGTTAATAGAACTCCTTTTTCAATCTTAAATGGAAAAACTCCATATGAGATTTTACATGGAGAACTTCCTCCTTATGAGCACTTAAGGGTATTTGGTTCATTATTCTATGCTCATAATCAGGGAAGAAAATGAGATAAATTTACGAGTAGGAGTTGCAAATGTATTTTTGTTGGGTACCCATTTGAGAAGAAGGGGTGGAAACTATATGATCTTGAAACAAATGAATACTTTGTTTCTAGAGATGTCATTTTCTTTGAGGCTGAATTCTCATTTGTCCAACAAGTTCCCAGTTCTTGTGAGAATATTGAAAAAGAAGTTATTGTTAATGGTTATTATTGATGACGATCTTGAGATAGATGTTGGAGTTGAGCATGGATAACACCAACCAGTGATTGAAATTTCTGATTCACAAGTTAATGAGGTGCAAAATGCTCAAGAAATAGGGGAAGGAAATATGTCTAGTGCCTAAGATGTGAAGGACAATGAAGAACAAATAATGCACCTTAATTGGGTCATGGACATCGAGTAAAACAATGGCCTACTCATCTGTGCGATTATGTTACTAATACCATCCAAATATTGAGTCCTTCCAATAGTTCATCTGCTCCAACACATACCTCAGATACGCCTTACCCAATAATACATTATGTGAATTGTGATAAATATTCTTTGTGATATCAAAATTTTCTTACAGTTATTACTACAGATCATGAGCTATCATCCTTCTCAGAAGCAGTGAAAGATGAAAGGTAGCGACAACCAATGTGGATTGAAATCGAGGATCTTGAAAAGAATGGGACATGGGTAATTGAATAATTACCACCTAGAAAGAAAGCACTCGGGTGTAAGTGGATTTATAAAACAAAATATCATTCTGATGGATTTGTGGAGCGATACAAAGCACGATTAGTGATACTTGGCAACCATTAAAAAGAGGGAATCGACTACAGTGAAACATTTGCTGCAGTTGCCAAGATGGTTATAGTGCGTATATATTTAGCTGTAGCTGCTACAAAGAAGTGGGAGTTGCACCAAATGAATGTCCATAATGCTTTTCTACATAGAGATCTCCAAGAAGAATTGTACATGAAAATGCCTCTTGGTTTTGAAGTACAACATTCTGATATGGTTTGTAGACTGGCAAAATTACTTTATTGATTGAATCAAGCTCTAAGATGTTGATTTGTAAATTTATTAGTTTCCTTGAAGAAGTATGGTTTCATGCAATCCTACTTTGGCTATTCGTTGTTTACTCTACAAAATAATGTGTAGCTTAATGTTCTTATTTATGAGTATGACTTGATAATTTCTAGAAATGATCATAGTGCTATCCAAAAATTCAAAAGCTATTTAAGTGATTGCTTTCATATGAAAGATTTAGGAGCTTTGAAATACTTTTTGGGTATCAAAGTTGCGAGAAATTCAGAAGGCATTTTCCTTTGTAAACTTAAGTATACATTGGGTATTATTTCTGAAGTTGGATTACTAGGAGCTAAACCTGCTAATATTCCTATGGAGTCAAACCACAAGTTAGCACTAGCTAAGAGACTTCCACTTGGTGATCCAGAGAGATACCAACGATTGGTAGGCCGTATCATATATTTGTGCTTCACGAGACCAGGGCTGTCCTATTGTGTGCATGTACTATCTCAATTTATGCATAGCCCACAAGAAGAACATTGGAAAGCTGCGCTATGAATTGTTCGATTTTTGAAAGGAAAACCTGTCCAAGTTATTTTATTTCGTAGTGCATGTGATTTGAAGCTATATGGACGGTGTTATTTAGATTGGACAGGTTGTCCTTTAACACAATGATCTCTCACTGGATAGTTTATTCTCTTAGGAGATTCACCAATATGTTGGAAGACTAAAAAGTAACAAATAGTGTCCAGATCATCTACAGAAGCTGAATATAGATCTATGGCCACCACAACTTGTGAATTGAAGTGGCTAAAGGGAATTTTTGTTCAGTCAAAGGTTGACATATCCTTCACCAATAAGACTGCACTGTAATAGTCTGTCTGCGCTACATATAGCAAAGAATCTAGTATTAATGAAAGGACCAAGCATATTGAAATAAATTGTCATTTTCTCCATGACAAGATAATGTATGGCAGTATTCATCCAACATATGTTTCCTCTAAAGTGCAACTCGCTGATATTTTTACAAAAGTATTAGGAAAGCATCAGTTTGACGACCTTATTGGTGAGTTGAAAATTGGAGGGGTGGGTGGGAGGGGTATTAAGTAAGATCTTTGTAAATATAGTAAGTTTATATTGTGTATGTATATTTGTAAGATATGTAAGATTCTATAAGATTTTATAGGATATATTATAATAAAGATATGTAATATTCTATAAGATATTATAGGACATATTATAGGGATATGATATTTTTAGGAGAGATTTTAAGAGTAGGAGACTAAAACTCATGTATATATATCTTTTTTTTTCTTGGAATGAAAAGCAAGTCAAGATTCTTCAAATACTATTCTCTGTTTTTATAAAGTTAGTTGATCGTGTTGTATGCTCCAATTTCTCTATTACAAAATCTGACAATGAAGAAAAGGGTGAAGTGCTGCATTTTGAATCAGACAAATAAAGTACAATTATTCTTTTGAAGATTCAAATTTTGGGTTAGAAGAGCTATGGATCAACTAAAACATCAGAAATTGGGTGAAAGTTTTGGAGATTGAGGTGAGAAAGAGAAGAAAAAAATTTGGATTTGTATATTTTAATAAAGAGGGGAGGGGAATATAACCGTTAATGGTTCAAAAATGAGTCAAAATATAATAGTTAATGGGTAAAATAAATTTTTGACGCGCTCAATATAGCGCGACACACGCATTGGGCTGGTGTTGATAGGGTTGATATAAAGCAGTTTAAAGATGTTAAGGGGGTTGCATCATATATGAATGCCCGTGTAGTTTAGGTGATAAATTAAGTTTCGCTGTCAAATTTGGGGGGTTGTGTCCTTTCCCAAAAATTAATGTACCTACCTCACTGAAGCGAGAGTTTTTAATACTCTGTTGATTCTGTACCAATTTTTTTCAGAGCTTCTTTCGTATAAAACTCTGAATCTGTATTGATGTAGCACAAGAGATTACATTATTTTTTTCGATGACAATGTCAGAAAATTAGACTTCATTGATCTGTCTATTTATTCTCTCTCCGTGCAATATTAGTTGTTTATTATTGACTCGGTATATGGATTAAGAAGCAGTAAATGAGAGGAATAATTTTATCAAATCACCATTTAAATGGAACAAGTATAATATTTTGAAAAATGTAATAGGAAAATAATTATAATTCATGATAAAGATAAATTAAAAATTAAGTATAAAAATTATCTTTTGATCTCATAAAGTAGACAATTATTATTAGATATCTATTTTTACTATAGTAGACAAATAAAAATGCATGGAGAGAGCACCTAAGATATAAATCAACAACATAGGCAAAGATTTCTGCGGTTAATCACGTATACTCTTTCCACTTAGATCAATACAAGCTCTTTATTTGGAGCCACTTAGTAAAAAAGACTACCTCGAACTTGTATTTCAAAATAACGATAACAGTATATTAGATAGCCAGACAACTTCCAAAAGACTTGTATTTGCTAATCAAGACAAAAAAAATTGAGCAAAATTTATGTGAACACTCTGTAATTTTCCTTTCAACAACAACATATCTCATGAGAATTCACAAATGAAGTAGGAGAAGGGCCTCAGCATGTGGAAAGACCTCGCATCTACTGTGGAAGGTCGAAAATTTATTTTTAATAGGCTCTCGAAAATTATATTAAATAAATATAAAAAGAAATAACGAAAGTTTGAAACATAAGTACAATTTTTAGAAATTTCACTTCCTTTTTTAGAATGATGGAGTCCAATGCGTGTACCCAAGAAGTGCTTTTAATGTCAGAACTGTGCATCTTCTCAAACTTTACCAGCGTCATGATAAATAGTAGAAGTTTAAATAATATTGCAGGTAGTATAAATTAACACATGTAAAAATTCGAAAACAGTTGATATTCGTCAAGTTGAAAGCATATATTATCAACTCAAATCGTTAAGTAGCTTTACCTGCCAATAAATAATTCTCTGTGTATCAACTCCAATTAGATTACCCTCTCATCACATTAGGAGGACATGCTACAAACTTCTCATCCGCTCGTACTTTTTCAGCTATTTCAAGTGCAATCTTTATGATGATCAGATTATTAGCAGCAACAGCACATAGGTAATTCATTATTGAAATTCCATTGACTATCAAAAGATTAGTTCTTGGACAAACATTAATTGCATATACAAAAAAAATAACTTTGTTTTTGTGTCATCACAATGACCAAAAGTAATACCAATCACTTTCTGTTCGTAAACAATACAAAAATTAAACAAAAGTAAAGTCCAACTACTCCTATTATGAAAGCTTTCGAAGCTTTTTCTTGAAACTTTCATAATAATTTTAGTAATAATTTATTATTTTTATTTTTTCAGGATCAATACTCTATTCAAGTGGTAAATATATATTAACAATAGTCTAATGCATCAATAATCATAATCATACTAAAATTCAAAACTAAAAATCTATTTAATCTTACTTAAATGAAAGTAATCAGAGTATTGTTAAATAAAAATAAAATAACTAAAAGCAATCAAGATGTTATGCTCCCTACAAATACAAAATACATCATTTACTTAACCATAAGTAGTCATAAGAAGTTGAATTATATATTTATCCTTCTCATCTATAAAAATTGTAATAAACTATAACGAATGTACCAATTAATGAAAATATAAAATTAGCTTTTCAAAACCAATCCCCTCTCTTCCATAAATTATGAGTCTTACTAGCACTACAGGTGGAGATAACGATGGTATTCATATATCATCTCGCTAAATTTCAAGATAATGAGAATTAAATTTGGTGATTACTTAATTCCAATATATATCCATCAACTCTACATATTCCTACATCTCTTATTTTCTTTATTTCATGTAAATTTACATATAGAGAAAAAAATATCGAATCAAAAAATAAAATACTAATGAAAATCTGCTCAACTGAAAACATTCTTGAAGAAAATGTGATCATTTGCTGCCTTTACAAAGTATTTTTTTTTATGTTCATTAAGATTTTCTTTTACATATTTATTTAATTCAATTGACCTACATTTTATCACTAAAGAACTTTTGAATGAATTTCCTTTCACATATTTATTTAATTAAATTAGCCTACATTTCATCAGTTAAGAACTTTTCAGATTCAATAGTTTTTTTATACTTTTAACCACTCATTAGCGTATAAAACATGTACCCTTGTTAAGTTTTCTTATAAAGAGAAATATTAGTCTATCAATTTATAATGACTTTTACTTCTTTATAGTTTATCAATTACAATTAGTAATGATTTTTCAACTTCTTTTACATTTTGAGTTTCATGATTTTTGGTCTTGTAACTAAATTAGACGTATACATAAAGTCTTTGTTAGTGCAATTTTTTTTAAAAAAAGCTTTTCTAAGGAAGGACAAAATGATCAATTAATTTTGCAAGAACATTTTTGTAATTCAATATTGCACTTTGAAGCTTCCCATTTTTAATAAAATAACTTTAGCGTATGTGTTTTGCACATATGTATCGTGTCAATCTAAAAACTATATTAAAATAAATATAATATTCATATAGACAAAATTAAATAAATATGATTAATTTGATATAATAGTTTAATTTATTATGTATAGGCAAAGATGAGAAAATCAATTCAATTACTTATAAAATAGATATGTTAATAATGTTAGACCCCGTAATTAACTCAATGGACGTTAATTGCTCATTCGGGAAAATTATTGTGATTGAGGTGTATTTTAAATTTTACTAACTTATGGTGCGGGAGTATGG